>JZKD02S0837723.1:378136-397816 GCA_000966675.3 Picea glauca
GTGATTTGATATACTGATAGAAGGTTACAAGAAATATTTGGAACACATAATACATCATTGAAATGACCATTATCTACTTGAACTGTTCCAGATCCTACAACACTAAGAGATCTATAATCGCCAACAAATATTTTCTTTGTGTTACATTCATTTAGAGCAGAAAATATGTCTTTATCCTTAGCCATATGATAAGATTCTCTAGAATCAATAATCCACTCATGAGAAGAAGAAGTAGAAGTTGTATTGAAGGAGAAACCAGAAGTAGAAAGTGCATGTCCATGAGAAGAAGAAGAATAAGTAGAATCAATATTGATGTTGTGCTTCTTCATCACTTCTTCTAAAGCTGCCATCTTCTTGAAACATTTGGACTTATCATGACCATATTTATCACAAAAGTTGCAATGTCTGTCAGTCTTCTTATTTTTATATTTTGCTCATTTGTCACCATTAGGAGTTGAATCTTTCTAAGCAGGTTTGGGACCCTTATGTTGATTGTTGTTGTAGCGAGGATGTTGCTTCTTGGGATACTTGGGTTTATATTTCAGTTGGGAAACTAAGGCTTTGTTGGAGGTACCTGCAGTGCCGATCACTCAAAGTTGTACAAGCTTATCTTCCTCTCTTATCAAAGCAACACAAAAGGACTCAAGAGTGGGTTTTTGATAAGCTTTACCTAGAGCCTCTCTCGTGGCATAAAAGGTAGATACAAACACAAAATATGCACTACCTAGCTTAGAAAAAATAAGATAGATGCACCACTCTTCCTCCATTTATCTCACATTCTTCACATAAAATTATAAGTGTTTTAAAATTAGATAGACAGTCTACAAGGTAAAAAAAATCATTTGGACTTAAGTTTAGTAATTGATTTTCTAACTAGTGTGCTCAAGTAATATTGAGTTTACCAAACACAGATTCAATCTTTTCCCAAGCTTCATCGGGGTCATCAATTTATTTAAGGTGGAACCTTAAATTAGGAGATATGGACATTTTGATTAGTTCACGTGCTTTGTCACTCCTATTAGCCCATTTGACTTTCTTATCAGCATCAGTGGATTCCTTTTCCTTTCCCAAGGTAATCCGGTACAAGCCTTTACTTCTTAATAAATCCTCCATATGATATTTCCATTGGAAGTAGTTGGTGCTAGTAAGAAAAAGATTACTGGAAGAATCCATATTAAATATGTAGATAATATAGATTTAAAAACTTAAATTGATGATCTTGATGGAAAGATCTTGAAAAATTGTGCGGTTTAAAAAAAACGGCACTAAAAACAAACTTTGGATGTGAAAGTTATGCCCTTTTAAAAAAATGCATAAATGGTAACCAAAGGACCACGTGGTGGTGTAAGTTGCTTTATGAAGTGACCCAATTTTATAAAGAGAAGTGGGGATCACTTTTACAATGAAGTTACTTTATAAAAGAAAAGCTGGATGCAAAATAAAATATTAAAGCTACTTATAGTGATTCACTTTTATACTTGAAGTGAAATACACTTTACAATTTGAGCATGAACTTTTTCAAAAAAGGTAACAAAAAGAGAGACTTGAACTCAAGACCTCTTTCTTAATAAGGAAAATTTTAACCAAATGGTCTAGAAAAACATATTGTATTGTTTAGCAAGAGGATTGGGGTTGTTGTTGTTGTTGTTGAAGATGGCCTTGGAGAGCGTGCTAAAAAAAAACTATTTTCACACAAGAAAAAAACTTTGCTTCTCAATGACAACAAGGGTTAGATCTCGGTTAGCTTACCCAGAAGATGCACCTTTTCCTATTTGTTTTTGATTTTCTGAGATCTCACATGGCATGGGGAAAAGAACATACACAAATATAAAATAGTAGAAACCCAGAAACAAATAATATAAAATGGAAATAAAACCAAAATAATACTCTGCAAAAATTAAAAAAATGTGTATTCAGGCTTTATACCTCTGGATCTAACTGAAACTGTTGTATATTGGGAAAATGAAAACCTTTTCGAGTGAAACAAAAAGTGTTCCTAACTGAAACAAGCAATTTGGGTGAAATGGAACAATCCTGTCAGCTCATAAATGTATGGAAATGGCATAAAATGAAGATGAGGCAACTCGGCTTAACGATCTCGATCTAAAATAGGAGCGGGTCTTCAAACAGGCTATAATACCATGTTCGATAACACATGTATTCCAACAAAGGATGAACACCTTCAGTAACCAATCACACAACCAGATCAAATATCAACACACCAATGTTTTGATGTTGTAAAACCCCTACGGGGAAACATCCACGGCCCCAGCCAACACGACCACTTGGAGCAATTTATTAATGCAAAAGAAAAAGATTACAGAGACATTTTACAAGAGATTCTCTCACAATCGATCATCGGAAAATGACCCTCCATGATATTTAAATAGATATCATGGACCAATCGAGTGTTAAGCCACAAATCAATGGTCGTTAAGATCGAGGAGAATATGAACCATCAAATCACTCTATGTTGAGAACATATTGTGATCGTTGGATTTACTAACTACAAATGCATACTAAAGAAACACACTAAGAAGCACACTTTTACCTAAAGACACATTATACCAAGTAGATCTTAACTAAATCCTAAGTTTCTAAATATCCTAACAAGAGTTGGGTTTCTGAGATCTTTCTTTCTCTTTTAGTTCTGCCTTGAGTGACTTGATTTTCTTTCTTTAAATCCTTAGCTCTTCTAGTGCAATGATTAACTCTTCTTTAAGATCAAATTCTCCTTATTATTCATAATATTCTACTTCCATGAAGAGTACTCTTTTTGTATCATTGTCATTGTCTTCATCTTCATTTGATGAGGAACTGTCTTCCTTGGTGCAAAGGCATTTCTTGAAAAAATTATGTTTGTTTCTTTTATTCTTTTGATTTTTCTTCTTATTTTTATGGTCTTCTTCTTCATCATTTTCCTTATTCTTATGAGGTCATTTAGAAGAAAAATGACCAATACCACCACAATTAAAAAATTTCAATGGAATCATACCTTTGTATTTTTCGGTTCCTCTTTTCAACTTTTTGACGAAGTTTTCCATTTCTTCAACTTCCTTTGAATCATCACTGTAGCTACAATATGACTTTGAATTTTTCTTGTTCTTGTTCTTTGTCTTTTTGGATTCCTTGAATGCTTCTTCCTTTGTGACTGGATTATCTTTCTCTATCCTCATCTCATAAACTATGAGTACCCCATGTATCTCATCCATTCTTAACGTAGCTAGATCTACTCTTTCTTCCAAGGATAAAATCTCCGGGTCATATCTCATAGGTAGAGACATCAACACCTTTTCAATAATGGCTAGTGTTAGCTCTCTATAAAATTTGTTCGGTTGAGAAACGAATGATAGAGACAACCTACAAACCAAATTTGAGATCCGAAACTAGCCTTTTGAACCTGGAGAGGGCTCTCTTGGGAGACTTTGTCTCGGTATAGGATATGGATTTACGTTGTCAGCTAGATTTAACACCATTTAATGGTAAGTTCTGTTTTCATTGGAAAAAGAGAGTAAGTCCTCGGGCTATGGATTTGATTTAAGAAAATGATAGAAACAAATTACTTGGTGACTGAACTTTAGAGGATAAAGGCTAAGCGAGCAACAATTTTCAGTCTAAAATCGTTGTGTGTGGTGAAGGGGGAAAAAACACATGAAGCAACTTGGAGCACCATTGAGGATGAAATCAGATTTCACTTAGAGGAAATACAGTTTGTCTAAATGGCGCGAACCCCAGGGCGTTGCGCAACAAATCCCAAGTTCGAAAATATGTTCCTATTTAAACATAAATAGATATGAATAAAGAATACAGGAAGTACGTATGCAGATAAAGGAAAAAATACATACAACTTCTACAATTAGAATCTTTTCATCAAAGCTTTAGGAATTTTTCATTAAATTTTGATCAAGCTCAAACTACATTCAATAGTCACTATCTACACTAGTTTTCCAACCAACCTGACTTACATTGAAAAGATAAAATATATAGGTGAGAGCGCTGCTTGGGCTACCCTACTCTCTAGCTATTGTCCATAGAACTTAGGAAACTGATTGTTCTACGTTAAATGACTTTTTTCATGACGTCTTTCCAAAAATAGAAACCAACTGCATTTGGTCTCATCATAACTACTTGTCTTTGCCACGGGGATTCGGTTATTAGCAAGGTCTCGTCATGGGAAGAGTGATGTGTCAATGTATTCCTTCGACAATATATCTAAACGATCAAGTGATCTATCAAACTCCCTCCATTCACTGTAATGGCCTTGATTTTTGACGCGCGCGCATTTGTTGGGTTGTGTACGTGGCGAGTGAGTGCTGACTGTTGTAGTCATTACCAAAATGACAAAACCTTCTAAGGATGGTGCCTCCTTCAAAACTATAGAGATCTGTGCCATGTTTGAGGATACAAGGATGAACTCAGTTAATCCAGTTTCTTTTGTGTGCTGGAAAGAGCTGCGTAGACTTCCTCCTCGGCCGCTTCACGTTCCCTGAAATGATTCGCATTCCTTTCTTCCGATATCCTCTGTGTTTCACACAACTGTATGATTGTATCTTGCGCATCCCTAAGTTGTCTCTTGAGCCACATCATGTTTCCTTCATGGCCTTGTGATGCTGACACTTCAAGGTTCTTCACTTCCAACTGTCATCTTAGTTCCCTTTTTTCCTGGTAAAGCTTGGCGATAGCGAGTTGCGATTGCTTCAGCTGCTGAGACAATTCTCGAACATGTGTGTCTCTGACATCTGTCCTCCTCGTTCTGCTCCAATTTTCTCGACTTGTTCCTCTAATAGGTTCCAGCCTAATAATACGCATAAGTAATTCTTCGGCAGCCAACCTTGCACACGGTTCACTTGGGACTCAGGTTTCCCCAACTTCCTTGTTCTTCTTTATCCTACCCCTTCTTCAGAGTATTTTTTGTTGGGAGGACATGGATTCCAATGTCTTTCCTTCCTGCACAATCTCTTCCACTCTAGCCTTTGTGCAATGTTATATTACCCTTTTCGCAGATAGAAGGGAATCTCCTTTTGGATCCTTGGGGATGCCCGCTGTGAGCAAGAACTAATCCTAGTTGCTTCCCAACCATCTTAGTTCCTCAACTACCAACAATTTAATCAGTGATACATGAGAGAGTTTCCTTTTCGACTGATCCACTTCTGCCTGCGTGTTGTTTTCCATCTCTCGGAGGTTCTGATGTAAGAAGGGTAGATTTAATGGTCTCCTTCCTGTAAAGTGCATCAACGATCTAATGTGATGTGAATGTATCATGTCGAACCTCCCTTCACATGTGAAATATTTCTTGATTGCTCCAAGTAGTTTCCAAAAAGGTTTATGCAAATATCTACTCGGAACACCTATCTCGACTTTCCCACCTAAACCATATCACTTGATGAAGTCTTCATAGCACCACGTGTCCAAAGGAATCCATTTAAACCACCTTTCACTGTGCATAAGGATATCTATTGCGGTTGACAGATTTTCCTCGGTTACCTGAAAAGTAACACCCGATATCACTGCGCGGAATCCATTGAAATTGAGTGCGAACTACTCAACTAGTCTCATATTGAATCCTTGAAATTTCCTGCAAAAGGACATGCACCTGAACTGTTTAAAGGACGTTATGACCTCTAGATATTCATTGATCAATGCCAAATTTTGGGGCTCGGGCCCAACGTTTCTGCCACTTCGCATGCCCTTCCTTATGTTTTGGGAGGTTTTCATGGTGCAACATGTATTTTCCCTGTGTGCGGTGGATTAGGCACGGGCCCAAGGCAGTAGTCCTCATCAACCTGGGCTTGTGAGAGAAAACTACAAACAATGCACAAGCTCGACTTGTGAACAAACTGCATGCGGAACATTCAAAATTTATAATGGAGTGGGCGGGAGGTGGAAACATGCCAGGGAACACTGAATTCATGGCGAATGGATGTTTCAAAGCACACTGAATATTTTTCGTAGCACATCCACGCGATGAATACACTTTGGGACGTGTAAGGTAGAACTGATAAGGGCTGCAGGGCATATGTGGTTTGAGCGTCGTTATTTTTCATTCTTTTAGCCCTCATAATGATCTAATGATGGTCATTGCACTTGTTGATGCGATTTCTATTTAACAACTTGCATCGAACCTCATCACGTAAAAATTCCTTTTCGATAGGACCCAACTTTTTGGGAACAAACGCGTACAATTTACACATGTTTTGACTCTGGCATCCCTTCCCAACTCCAAGGGCCAACTGACCACTTGCTGAATTCAACCCCTTCGTTGTTCAGTACTTGATTTCACATGTTTTGACACACATACCATAACTTGACTAAGACCGACTCTAACTAAAAAAGGAAAATGACGATGCTAACAACTGGCTCCAATAGGGATGTTATCCTCCCAGCGAGGTAGCAAAGAACAATAGACTAGGTGGTTGTCCATTGGGCCTTATTCGACTTTCAGACACTGAAATATGAAAAATGATATGCAACCTAAACCTATCGATGCAGTTTCTAACAGATTCAGCATAAACTCAGGGCCTTCACTTCCGGCTTCAATTTTCTGTTGACATACTGACTCAAGACAAAAATAAAATGACTATTTACAATGATATGTGACTTTAAACCGACTTTATTGCACTAGATAGTGTTTGAGGAAACTGTCGTTTACAGGCCCCCAACCAATGCACTCTCCATTTAGTTCTAGAAAATAAGCATTATTCCCTCGATATGCATTGATTTTGAATGGACCCGTCCAAAGATTATCGATTTTTTTGTGCTTTCCTTTATCTTCATTCCTCGCATCCCATTTCAACACTAGATCCCCTAATTGAAAATCCTCCTGCTTAGAGTTCTTTTCAAAGGTTTTCTTCATCCTCTCTTGGTGGATTTTTGATTGATTGTACACCTATTCCCTCATTTGTTGTGTGTGAATCAACTGATTTATTCTCCTCTGCATGTCATCTGGCTCGACTTCCTTCTCTTGCAACAATTTTTGAAAGGGAAACCCCAGTGAGGTAGGGAAGATCGCATATGCACCGTATACAATATGGAATGGTGAAGTTGAGATGGACTTCTTGGTGGTAACCCTGTCCGCCCACAATGCATAAATAATCTTTTTATTCCAGGCCTTCTTGTTGTCTTGCACAAGTCTTTTGATGATCCTGGTCAGGCTTTTATTCGACAATTCTGCTAACCCATTTCCCTGTGGGTAGTATGTTGTAGAATGCCCCAGGGTTATATTTTAATCATGAAAAAACTTATCCATATTCTTGGACTTGAATGCGATCGTGTTATCTGTTATGATCTTGATAGGGCATCCAAATCTTGATAGGATGTTTGTCTCCAGAAATTGGATGATGACTGCATCAGTAGCCTGCTTTGTGGGGATTGCTTCTATCCATTTTGTGAAGTAATTTGTGGCCCTGAGTATCCATCTGTGTTGCACCGAGGATGGAGGATTTATTTCCCCTGCAAAATCCAAGACCCACTACATGAAAGGTGCTTCAACCAAGATCGGTTTTAGTGGTAGGGGCTGCAACTTTCTTCTTCCATCGAAAATCTGACACTCATGGAAACTGGAAACTTCTTTTTATACATTTGCAAAGATTGTAGGCCAATAGTAACCCACTCTTAGGATTTTTTGTGCGTTGGTTTTCTAGTAGCGATGTCCTCCACAATCACCTTTGTGGAATTCCTCGATAGCTCGTTTCATGTCATTTTCTAGCAAACAACTCAACAATATTCCCCTAGGATCTTTCCAGTACAGTGAGTTATCTGAGATGTAGAACTTAACAACTTTGATCTTTAAGAATATGGCCTTGGTCTTGCTTAAACTCAGAGGGGCTTGCATATTTCTCAACACATATATGATGTCTATATACCACGGCGAATCGACAAACTTTTGAGACACCTGCGCAGTTGTTTCTTCCTAAGGATTCTCTAATAGATCAACGATGAAGTTGATTCCCAAAGAATCATAGTCTGAATGCACCATCATATTTGCAAGGCCCTGACCCTTAATCAACTTTGTGGGCTTGATTTCTAAGTCGTATTCCAGCAGGCCTCTATCCACTTACCTCTCCTTCCCTCAGGGTCAGGCTGAGTTAGGATATCCTTGACTGAGTTGTTGGGCACGTAAATGATAGCGTGGGAGTGTAATATGTACGTTCTAAACTCCTTTAGGGATTTAACTAAGATGTATGCATGTTTCTCCATAATGTCATACCTTAGTGGAGAATCCCTCAATGTCCTGCTAAAATAGGCTATAAGCTTCTCAAAGTTCTGATCGTCTTTTCTGTAACAACACATCAACAATTGTATGCTCCGAGGTGAATGAAAACAAGATGAAGTCTTTCATGATGTCTGGGTTGGACAACACAGGAGATTTAGTTAGCACTACCTTGATATCTTCAAATTATTTTCTGGCTTCCGGGTTCCACTTGATCTCATATACCTTTCTAAGCATGCAAGTGATATTTTTTATAATTTTTGCCAGGTTCGGGATGAATCTTCTCAAGAAATTTACTTTTCCCAGGAAGTATTGCACTTCCTTATTACTGCGCGGAGTGCCGATTTTCATAATTCCTTCAACCCTGCTAGGGTCTATCTTAATACCCTCCTTCGATATGATGTGCCCCAACATCTTCCCTTCTTGCATCCCAAAATGTGACCTTTTTGGATTCAATGATATGTCGAATTTCTTGCATTTCTATAAAAATTTCTTTAGATGCCCGAGGTGTTGTTCATAGGAGTCATAGTATACTGTGATGTCATCCAGATAGATCACAATAAACTTGTCCTTTTCATCAACAAATTCTATGTCCATTTCCCTTTGGAAGGTAGATTCGATGTTCATCAAGACGAAAGGTATCTTGGCATACATGAATGTCCCCCATGGAATCGTAAAAGCCATCTTTTCCCTATCATCCGGATGTACCAGGATATGATTGTAACCCGAAAAACCATCCAACATGGACATCTTCTGGGACCACACTACCTTTTTCAGAATATAGTCCATTTTAGGGAGCGAGTAATGGTCCTTGAGTGACACTTTGTTTAAGTTTCTAAAATCCACACACAATTGTATTTCACCGCTCTTTTTTCTTACAGGTACAAAATTGGCCACCCACTTCAAAAATCTTAAAGAAATGACAATTTTAGCTTTGAAGAGTTTCTTTACCTCCTTTTCGATCAATGAAAATAGTAGGGGATTTATCCATCTCCGCTTATGTTTGAAAGGCCTCTGGTCTTCTTTGAGAGGGATGACATGTTGAATCACTTTAGTATCATACACCTTCAAATTGTCATAACTCCAAGAGAAAACATCAAGGAAATCCTTCATGAGATTGATGTAGTCTTGTTTGACCTCTAGGCTGAGCATTTTCAAAAATTTGATTATTTTCGGATTCTCCTGAGTCCTGATATTGCAATATTTGACATCCTCCTTGTTTGCAGTGATCTTGGGATTCCTATCCATGTCGTTTCCATCAAACAACTTTTCCAACGAAACTAGCCCCTTTGGGATGATGTTATTTTTCATTTGTACTATGTCCCTTCCCACTATTTGGTTCTAAAAAGGGTCGTCATCACTACACGCATCTACACTCCCTTCTTCATCGCAGCAACACTCTTCATTGATGTTTGTGTTAGCGAACTTGTCGCTCATTTGGAGAAATATCTCCACTTGTTTTTCGTCCTCAAACACCTGCCAATATTTGATACTATCAGGCACTGTTGGCCTTTGTTTGAATTTGATATAGTATTTTCTATTGGGAAAGATGAGATTTTTAAAAAACGAGGCCAAGGTGCCCAATGCATCGACAATCTGATTTTTCCCCCTCGGGATAACTGATAGATCATACTCTGAAAATTATTCGAGGAGGACCAACACCAAGTTTTTGTACGCTCCCAGCCTGGGGTGTTTGGATTGATATATGCTTTTCACCTGGTTTATAACTAGCTCAGAGTCTCCATGCACTGTTATCCTCTTCATGCCTAATTCTTTCAAAACCTTCAGGCCAAAATCAGTGCCTCATACTTGACCATGTTGTTTGTGCAGTCGAAAGCGAGTTTGTATGAGAAGAGTTTTGAGCCCACTTTGGGAGGGCTTGTCCACATGCCGACCCTTGCCCCTTCTTTGCTGACAACGCCGTATAAAATCATGTTCCACATCTCATTCTCCACGTGGTTTCTTGGATCAACGCACTCTACTGCTTGTCACGTGACTTTATCATCGATGGCCATGACGGTTTTCAGTTCTTCCTTTTCAAAAATCAGATCATTATAGAATATGGAGGATTCAACCTCAGTGTCAACAGAGTAGATAGGATGGTTATTCGGCTATGTCTTATTTCTTACCATGTACTTCAACAATACTTCACTATATAACTACCTGTCCTATCCAAAGACAGGAATGGTAGCATACGACATGTCCATTTGTAGAGATCCCTTTAATTTTGTGTCCAACGACTTGGATAAAAACATGCCAAACTTGGGGGGCTTATCGGCCAAGACCACGTCCATAACCATGATCTTTGAAGGAATTTGGGCCAACGACATGACCAGGTCTTTGATGAGTCCTAGACATTTGACCTTCCTCGAATCGAAAGAAAAAATGTATTTATAAGGTCTGGTGATGTCCAAAACCAGCTTGTCCATGATCACCTTTGGCATGAGGTTGTGCGACACGCCTCAATCCAGCATGGCATTATGCAGGCTCATGTCATGGAATTTTAGACTGACATAGAATGGGGGGACGTCCTCGGTATCACTTGTCTCCTCAACCCGTAGACCAAACATAATAGCAGGGTGATCGTCCTGGACGTTCAAAGTATCAGGGGTCTCTCCCATTTTTAGCATCTTAATAATTTGTTCTCAGTATTCACCATTTTTGATAAGTTCGTTAAAAGGGACAAAGATTTTGAACTTGGCCATTTCACTCTCAAAGTTAAAGGGGGGAGAGACTTTTTCTACCTCTTTAACATGCATTTCCCATCTTGTCTCTGGTGCTTTCTTTGGAGCCTCCTCCTTTGACTTTGCCTTTTCAACCGCATGTTTGGTCAGGTTGTCTGGTTTTAGGAAACTTGTGGAAGGGGTATCCGCTAGAGGCTTCCTTATGGGATTTGTCTGCTGTGGTTCAGTAGGTGCCTTCTTTCTCCTGAGGTTGTATTATTTCTGAAACTGCATGATGGCATTGTGATAAATTTTTTGAATTCTTCCGTTTCCCAGGAGAGTGAGTCGTCCATATCCAACATAATATCGTCATTTTCTCTCATGTATTGATCATGTTCTCCCTTCGTAAAAAAAACACCCATGTTTTTGTCATCGCAACAGTGCATTTGGTCTTAGAACATCTGATCAAAATCCTCGTCTACGTAATTATTTTGGAATGAAGGTCTTGTTTGCTGGTCACCTTGTTCTCTCTGCTCCCTCTGTCTGATCTGAGGGACTTGACCTCTTTTGAGGTTCTGATTTCTAGGGTGGGGGTCATGTTGTTCTCGGGAAGCGTGTCTATTTCCCATGAACATTATTTCCATTAATTTTCCATGGTCTTCATCATTAAGTCGAATTTGTCATCCGAGGACCTAGATGTCGATGGTTTCACATCCCCTTGGGGTTTCTTATCACCTATGTTGAATATCTGTTTGATCTTCCCCGATGCCATTAGATTTACCTCGACCTCGATTAAATCGTTCATCATGGCGTCTATATTTTTTGATCTCCTTTCTCTTAGTAGCAAAGATAAATTGTTGTCGAAGGAATCGGTGTATTGTAGCTGCGCAACCCCGAGAGGTGGTTGGACTTCTGCGGGAATTGAGTTATACACCCTCATGAAACGAGCTGATAATTCTTGCACCGTCTCCTTCGATGCCCTCTTCATGTTATTGTACTATGTTAGCAGCTACAAGGGGTTCTTCTTATCTCCCCATCTAGTAATGAAAGAAGTTTCAAATGCGGTGAAGTCTTTCATGCTTGCAATAAATGATTTTAGGGGCTAAATTTCGCTCATGAGCTAATTTTCCATGGTTTTTCCAAAAACGAGATTCACTATTTTAAAAATGATTTGCCCAAATTCTATAGGATAAAATTATTTTACCTTAAAAATCGCCAAAAGTTTATTAAAAATATATAATATACTTAGAAATTTGAATATTTTAAGAAAATATCGCCAAACATTTATAGTTGACATATGAAGGATTAGTAATATTCGCCAAGGTTTCTACATTTTAAAATAAATTTCCATCCTTAAATTATTGCTTGCTGTTGGGAGGGATTTAAACCACTTCCTCACCTCCCCCGACAACCTTTGCATGAAAAATGTCATCTTCACATCTGCATAGTCCACCTCCTCTAGGTCGACAAAATCATTGAACCAATCCAAATTCTTTTGGGCTGAAACGTTCCCTTCAACATCGTAGAGCTTGATTCTTTGGCTGTAATTCTGGGGAAAATCATGGAGTTGGGTTGGCAGAATGAGGGGGGCGAATCTAGTGGCCATGGCTCTAGGAGGTTTAGGGATTTGGGGGATGTTCTTAGGTATCAAAGCTTGAAACCTATTTTGGTCAAAGACTATATCGTCCAAACTGGTCTCCGACTTAGACCTGAACAAGGTTTGCTCAAACAGGGTGTCAAAATAAAGGTCGTTGATGCTTTGCACACCGCTTTTGGGTAAGGACAGGCTTCTGCCCAGGTAATAGAATGATTCTGACACTTTATCCCTAGTCCTGCGCAGAGGTTTCTTGAGGTCTCACACAGGACCTACAGGGTTTGGGTCAGGAGTTTCTCTGGTACAGATCGTCTTTGGAGCCAGGGTTCCTGAATCACGCTACTTTGTGCTACTGGTATTTTGAATGGAGTCTCCAGGGTAAAGGTTTCAGCCAATGTAGATGTTTGTCCCTCTGTTACCCTCAGGGGTCAAAACTATAACTTTAGTCGTTCTCCCAGGAAAAATTTATTCAATTTCGTCCCCGTCAAGGATGCCAGAATGTTAGCTCTCTGTAAACTTCATTCGGCTGAGAAAGGAACGACAGAGGCAACCTACAAACCAAATTTGAGATCCAAAACTAGCCTTTCAAACCTGGAGAGGGATCTCTTGAGAGAATTTTTCTCGGTACAGGATATGGATTTAAGATACCGGCTAGATTTAACACCTTTCAATGGTAAGTTCTAGTTTCATTGGTGACAGAGAGTAAGACCTCGGGCCATGGAGTCGATTTAAGAAAATGATAGAAACAAATGACTTGGTGACTGAACTTGAGAGAATAAAGGCTAAGCGAGCAACAATTTTTAGTCTAAAATCGTTGTGTGTGGTGTGGGGGGAAAAAACACATGAAGCAACTCGGAGCACCACTGAGGATGAATTCGGAGTTCACTTAGAGGAAAGATAGTTTTTCTGAATGGTGCAAATCCCATTGTGCTACACAACGAATCCCAAGTTCGAAATTGCATTCCTATTTAGACATAAATAGTTATGAATAAAGAATACAAGAAGTACGTACGCATAGAAAAGAAACAATAAATCCAACTACTATAATTAGAATCTTTTCGTCAAAGATTAAGGACTTTTTCATTAAATTTCGATCGAGCTCAAACTACATTCAATAGTCATTGTCTACACTAGTTTTCCAACCAACCTGGATTACATTGAAAAGATAAAATATATAGGTGAGGGCATCACTTTGGCTTCCCTCCTCTCTAGCTACTATCCCTAGAACATAGGAAACTAACTATTCTATGTTAAATGACTTTTCTCATGACGCATTTCCAAAAATAGAAACCAAATGCATTTGGTCTCATAAAAATTGCTTGTCTTTGCCACGAGGATTCAATTATCAACAAGGTCTCTTCATGGAGAGATTGATGTGTCGATGTCTTCCTTCGACAAGATATACGAATGATCAAGTGCTCTGTCAGACTCCCGCCATTCACTGTAATGGCCTTGATTTTTTTCGCGCGCTCATTTGCTGGGGGGTTTACGTGGTGAGTGACTACTAACTGTCGTAGTCGTTACCAAAATGAAAAAACCATCTAAGGATGGTTCCTCCTTCAAAAATGTCAAGATCCACACCATGTTTGAGGATACAAGGATGAAATCATTTAATCATGTTTCTTCTGCATGCTGGCAAGAGCTGCGTATACTTCCTCCTCTGCCACTTCACGTTCCCTGAAATGCTTCACATTCCTTTCTTCCGATCTCCTTTTTGTTTCACACATTTGTACGTGTGTATCTTGCACATCCCTGAGCTATCTCTTGAGCCACATCATGTTTCCTTCATGACCTTGTGATGCTAACACTTCAAGGGTCTTCACTGCCAACTATCGTCTTAGTTCCTTTTTTTCCTGGTAAAGCTTGGTGATAGAAAGTTGCACTTGCTTCAGTTGCTGAAATGATTCTCGAACATGTGTGTCTCTAGCATATTTCCTCCTCATTCTACTCTAGTTTTCTTGACTTGTTCCTCCAACAGGTTCCATCCGAATAACGCATAAGTAATTCTTTAGCAGTCGACCTTGCACGCAATTCGCTTGGGACTCAGGTTTCCCTAGCTTCCTTGTTCTTCTTTGGCCTGCCCCTTCTCCAGGGTATTTGTTGTTGGGAGGACATGGTTTCTGACGTCTTTCCTTCTTGCACAGCCTCTTCCACTCTAGCCTCTGTGTGGTGTGATATTACCCTTTTCCGTAGACAGAAGGGAATCTCCTTTTGGATCCTTGGGGATGCCCACTATGAGAAAGAACGAATCCCAGTTTCTTCCCAACCATATTAGTTCCTCAACTACTAGTAGTTTAATCAACAAGACATGAGAGAGTTTCCTTTTTGATTGATCCACTTTTGCATGCATGTTATTTTCCATCTCTCGGATGTTCTGATGTAAGAAGAAGGGTAGATTTAATGGTCCCCTTCTTGTAAAGTGCATCAACAATATAATGTGATGTGAATGTATCGTGTCGAACCTCCCTTCACAGGTGAAATATTTCCTGATTGCTCCAAGTAGTTTTCAAAAAGGTTCCTGTAAATATCTACTCGGAACGCCTATCTTGACTTTCCCACCTAAACCATCTCGCTTGATGAAGTCTTCATAGGACCACGTGCCCAAAGGCATCCATTTAAACCAAATTTCTCTACGCAGAGGGATATCTATTGCGGTTGACAGAGTTTCCTTGGTTACTTGAAAAGTAACACCCGAGATCACTATGCAGAATCCATTAAAGCTGAGTGCGAACTGCTTGGATAGTCTCATATTGGATCCTTGAATTTTATTGCAAAAGGACATGCACCCGAATTGTTCAAAGGACACTCTGACCTTTGGATCTTCGTTGATCAACGTCAAATTTTGGGGCTCAGGCCCAACGTTTCTACCACTTCGTGCTCCCTTCCTTATGTTTTGGGAGGTTGCCATGGTGCAACATGTATTTTCCCTGCACACGACGAATTAGGCATGGGCCCAAGGCAGTTGTCTTGATCAACCCAGGCTTGCGAGAGAAAACTACAAACAATGCATAAGTTCGACTGGTGAATAGACTGCATGCAGAACATCCATAATTTATAATAGAGTGAGCGGGAGGTGGACAAGTGCCAGGGAACTTTGAATTCATGGAAATTGGATGTTTCGAAGCACATTGAATATTTTCCATAGCACATATGTGCGACGAGTACACTTCGGGATGTGTAAGGTACAACTGATAAGGGTTGCAGGGCATATGTGATACGAGCGCCATGATTTTTCATTCTTTTATCCCTCATAATGATTTGATGATGGTCATTGCACTTTCTGATGTGACTTCTATTTAACAACTTGCATCAACCCTCAACATGTAAAACTTCCTTTATGACAGTACCCGACTTTTTGGGAACATACTCATACCATTTACACATGTTTTGACTCTAACATCCCTTCCCAACTCCAAGGGCCAACTAACCACTTGCTGACTTCGACCCCTTCATTGTTCAATACTTGATTTCACATGTTTTGACACACAAACCATAACTTGACTAAGACCGACTCTAACTAAAAAATGAAAATGGTGATGCTAACAACTAGTTCCTTCATTTCTTCTCCCAAAACTTTAATGGAATTGAATGTCTCATCAACTTGTAGAAAGTAGGTGACAATGGTTTCATCTTCCTTCATCTTCAATTGTTTAAAATTTGATCTAAAGGTTTGAAGTTTGGCTCCCTTAACATTGACTTCTCCTTCATATATATTCGTTTTATAGTTTATCCCATATTTATTTTGCGTAATCACAGTGGACAACCTTGGTGTATACTGATTCATTCAAACCATTCAAGATATAATTATTGGCTCTAGCATCATTATCTTCAAGTTTCTTTCCATCCTTATATGTCGGGGAGTGGCTCGTGTTTTGTATCCATATACTACTTCTCACCAAACATCGAATCCATGCGCCTGCACATATTTTTTCATTCATATGCTCCAAAAGTCATAGTTTTGGCCATCAAATTGTGGGACCCCAATCTTAGCATAGTCCATGATCTCCTTCCAGTGGTTGGAATACTTTTTCAAGGAATCACTCTGATACCAATTGTTGGAATACTGAGAGGGGGTTGAATCAATATTATAACTTTTCATACTTTTAACCACAATATGTATTGTTCAAATTTTAAGAATATTTCATCAATAGCAGTGAAAAATGAGAAATCACACAAGTACACAATACACCAAATTTTTACATGGAAACCCAATACAGGAGAAAACCACAAAATGATTTTCTTATATGTCAAAAGAAATACATTCGAAGGAAGCACCAACTTCCTTGTTTTCCAGGTACAACTAAAAGGATGCTACAACCCCTTAGTTTCTCAGGCTCCAACCTAAAGGAAACTACAACTCCCTTAGTTTTCCGGCACCAACCGGAAGGAGACTACACCCCCCTTTCCTGGCCCTGTCCTATTGCCATGAAATATAAGTGTCAAAATCACTACTGTCACCACTGTAGCTCTGTCACTATCAATCTGTCCCTATAAAACCTGTCACTGTAAAACTTGTCCCATAAACTTGTACCAACAATCTATCAAAACCTGTACTAGAAACCTGTCACATTAATCTCATCAGCCAATCAGATCTGGTCACATAGAACTCATACCCACTGTCAAAAGTGTATAGCTCATACCATATACAACTATGCCTCTCTAATCATGTTCCATACATATTAAAACAACCATAAACTAAGTATAGTGAACCCTCACATCAACCATGCATCAAACACTTATTGTTATGCAACCTCAATCTATACCAATAACTTTAGCAACACATCTTAGCCAAAATCCCTCAACCATATACCAAAGGATACAGGATGTGCCTCAACATGATGCCCAATAATGTGTTCCAAATACAAACAATAAGTGCATCGACAATTTCCCTCTGTAGCTCTGCCTCATACAACATGCACCATGTTGAGGCCCAAAAGCACAATGTGGGGTACGTGCATGCAAATTGGTTGCAATGCCTTATTATTTATATATAATTAATAATATACTAGATAGGTGGGACCCCATATGTGAATGATGATGAAATATGCATCATCTCTTATGTGCTCATGTCTATTATTGAAAAAATTACTCTACAGTTTTAAAGTTTCAAAACCTCTTTTCTTTGGTTTCTTGTCTCTGTGATATAAAAGAATGGTTGTTTTCTTAATTCCATTACCCGTCTATATATATATATATATATATATATATGGGCATATTTGCTTGCGGCCATCATGAGGGGTCTATGGAAAGGTATGTGGAAAATATGTTGTGATAAGATATGGTTAAAGTGTTCATTTTTGAAAAACCCTTGAAGTGTCTTCCTTCGTGCTCGTCCGAACTCGGTTCTTTTGATGAGTCGCAATTTCAAACTCTAAGATCGATGTCTGTTATTAGTGGTTAATCCAACATTGGAGAGGTTGGATATTCACATCTTTTTTGTCATGCATCCATGGGGTCTTGTCGATTTTTTTTGTATGATGTTAGAGTAATAGCACCAGTTCCACTGTATTCTGAACCTAGTCTATTATACAACAAATATTGAAGGTTTTGACACCTACCTCATATGTTGAAGAGTTTTTTAATATGTTTTGTTACAAAGTGTGTTTGATGTGGTATTCTTTTAGCAGTGTTGAATATATGTTTTGACAAACTATTATAAACAAATAACTCAGCGAATAAAGAAAATAAAAGTGTGCACTAAGAAGAGTTGTTATTTTCATTAAATCTTGGGTCATTGGTTGATTATCCACGTGTTTTTTTTGGTCGATTTTGGAAAAATGTATAATGATAAGTTAAGAAAACACCAGTTGCACATGGGTTTCGAACCCAGTCTGTTCACACAACAACTATTTGGTTGTTGGGTTATCTTGCGTTCTCGACCCCATTACGTGTTGGATGTGATCTGTTTTTAGTTGTTGGAATGATTCTTTGGAAAGTCTATTATTAAAATAATTATGTGAAAAAAATAAAGGGTGTGCAGTGGACAGTCTTGAAGCTTTTCTTTCATGGTGTTTTGAAATAATTGTGTATTTGATTTAAATTATAAAACAAAGAAGTGTTTTGGAAATTCTGTAGAGAAGTGTTTTGGAAATTTTGTTGTTGATGGTGATGGCATTTTTAATAAGTGCGATGGCATAT
The DNA here is from genome assembly GCA_000966675.3 of Picea glauca. Lineage (NCBI taxonomy): Eukaryota > Viridiplantae > Streptophyta > Pinopsida > Pinales > Pinaceae > Picea > Picea glauca. The sequence goes on from JZKD02S0837723.1 coordinate 396,741, forward strand.
AACAGAACAATAATATTTTTTTTCCATTTCATTGTACCATTTTTCAACATTATAACCCCTTCACCTTCACATATACACTTATAGCATTCCCTGTTCTATTATTAAAAAATAAAAAATCTTTTATGAAAATAAAAAGGATCAAAATATAATTCCCATATATACTACCATTTTTCGTACATTATAAACCCCTCATCTTCCCAAAAACCCTACCACTCCCTGTTCAAATGGAAATTGATTGATGAATTTTTAAGGTGTTAATGGATGGATTGCATGTGTTATGTGGTGAATAATAGAGACAACTTTTTGATTTTATTTAGGTATAGTTTCATATATGGATTGTTAAGAGTTTTTCATGACGTGTTTGAGTATTGCTTCAGGATGAGCTTATTTAGCAGAGGCAGTAATGGAATAGGAAATACAAGCAGAGGAAATTGGCAGAGAGGCCATATAAGGCCTCAGTATTGTTAGGCGAAATATGTGTCGTTATAATAACACTGTAGTACTTGCCCAACTATTTAATTGTCAACCCGTGGTACGTAAACTGATGAAGAAAGTGCACTGTTTATGCAGGACTGAAGTAGAACTAATCTAATATAATCTATGTTGCTGAAATCAAACTAATCTAAGAAAGCATTGAAACACTAACTAGGAAAGCATGAAATTGCATAAGGGAAATACGACATGTGAAGAGTTAACAACAATGACATATGTGAGCTCACACAATAAGACGATGTTGAATTACATTACAAGAATCAAATCAATCTTCATGAAACAATAATGAAAGTATGAATCAATGAAACCAAGCTAAGAATCCCCTTCCTTCATGAAAATCTAATCAAAATCTATTCTTCATTCTAATGATCTAATCCCTAATTCCAATCACATCCTAATTGAATTCTCATGAAGAGAGAGCACTCCCTTATATACATGAGAGTCTTGAAATGAAGATAACCATCTCATTATGATAGATCCACTATTCTCTCAACCACTCTCAACTACTTTCCCATTATTACAAAATATAATCCCTTTAAATCCTCACACATATCTCTCATATATCTTAGATAAGATATTCTAAC
>JZKD02S0837723.1:424458-463147 GCA_000966675.3 Picea glauca
TTCAAAAATTCATTTCTCCTCAACCATGAGGATCCACGTGATGTGCCACATACCACCAGAAACAACATGATGTATAATATCCATTCATGGGTGTTGTATATGCATGTGCATTGTCCTTGATGTCCAAATACCTTTATCAATATTGCAATCCAAAACCCATGACTAGGGTTGACATCAATGACAACAACCAATCTTCCAACACCATCTGCACCTGAAAATATTCCTTTCTGGTGGAAGTGGAACCAAATTCCAAGTCTGATTATGTACGATTGTGTCATACTCCTTCTGCATGGCTGCTTCCCATAATGGATTTCCCACAACCCTATTGTAGGTCTGTGGATCAGTAGACTGAACCATATAGCAATGCATGGGCATCGCAGGTTCTGAAGCTGAAAATACATGAGAAAGCTCCTCATTCTGAGATCAAGTCCTCCTCAAATCCAATGGATTCCCTGCACAAATACCTGCTTCCTAGAGTGTGAATTGTGTCTTCTTGGGCATCTTTTGAAGCTTCAACGCTGGCTTTTTATTTGGATGTACGACCTACTTATTTCCACGTCTAGAATCTGAGTGTATGGAATCATCTCTGATGTCTGAAACTGATAGAAGGACAAGAGTATATGCATTTTGCACTGGAGGTTCATGCATAGTACTCTCATTATGTGTAAGTATAATAGAGGAGTCATCATCAGAAAACTTAGTGAATTTATACAACCTTGACTTGTGATCCACTTCACCAATTGCAATGATGGAATTGTCATGCCTGTCAATTACTGAAACTGAATCTAATGTAAATTCAACATTTTTACCTTTCTGAGTGATATGATAAACTAAGAGCAGATTCATAGATATTTCTACATCTTCACGAAGACTTTCAGTGAGAAGAAGTTTCAGACTTTGTGGGATTGTCTTGCAGTGAAGAACACAGTTGCCTAGCAACTTCCATTTTCTTTTTTTGATACATTGTCTTTTGAGGGGGGGGTTTGTTCCCACGTGGTTTTCCCTCTTTTCTCTCCTGCAACTGCTATTGGAGTATCATCCCCCATGATAATAGGGGGTCCAGAGCATGAACTCAAAGAAGTAAAAACTTCCTCTTTAGCTTCCATATGATGTGATGCACCAAAATCTATAATCCATGAATCAGATGAGGAATTAATTTCAATTAGAGCATGATGATTACCTTTCTTAGGAGCATGGTCTTATTCCTTCTTCTTCTTCTTGGCTCCTTCAAGAATGAAGTCTCCAATGTTATTCTTATGAAGTACCCGTGTCATAAGATCGATATGCTTCTTCATGCATGTGGATTCTTCATGATTCGGTTTATTGCAATATGTGCACTGCTTTCCCTTCTTCTTCTTCCATTTGGAATTTGAAGAATATTTGGAACCTGAAGAATCCTTGAAGGGTCTGGAATATCCCTCCTTCTTTGACTCTGGATGTAATAGCTCCTTTCGTTTCTACTTCGATTTATGATTCGATGACCCTTTTCCATCATGCATGGTGAGTGCATGTGGTTTGGGATCTTTCATGAGGCCAATATGTATGAAATTTGTATGCTCTTGTGTGAGAGACTCAATGAACTGAGTCATCGTAGTCATTTTCCAATTTGCGCCCAAAAGACATCTTCTAGAATGGAAATTGGAGACATATACAACATATTATGGTCCTAGCTTAGACACGATTGTTAGAATAAGTTGTTTATCTTGTGTAGACTTGTCAATACCACATTCACCCAAGATCAAAATCAAATATTTAAATTTAGTAAAGAAATCTTGTATATTATCAAAACTTTTAGGGTCTAAGGTATTCAACTCTACCTCAAGCATGTGACCTCGCATCTCATCCTGCTTTCCAAAGAGTCCTTCCAAGGTGGTCCAAATATCCTTTGGAGTCTTTCATGCAGCAACATGAAACCATATATCAGTGGATACTAACTCAAGAAGTAGTCATGTGGCCTCATCCTTGCGGTTCTTCCATTTGGTCTTCTCAAGCATTGATGTAGGTTATGTTTCTGTCGCCATTGTCAAATTATACAATCCTTTTATTTTGAGTTGGAATGAGGCCTTTGGATTCCATTAAAAATAGTTGTACGATGTGATTATTATCACTAGAATGGATTGAATAAGTTGCATCATCTCCATCCCTGTTATTTATTCTGAAAAGATCCTGAAAACCCAGATCGTGGATTTCAAGATATGACAGACGGTTCTATGGAAACTATATATATGATAAAAATAGATATATTTCCTAAAATATTATGTGGTTTTTGGATATTTTTGGTGAGTATAAGCATCCCTATGTTATACGTCTCTGGTAAAATTTTCAGCCTAACCTAGATCGCGAATTTCGAGATATCACAATTTTACTGCAGAAAACCAATTTTTGGAGGGTTGTTGAATTGTCACACCCTAGAGAAGGGTAAAGTGAAACGATGTTGAATCGTCACACCCTAGTGAAGGAAACAGTGCAATGACTGTCAAAAACTGAATCTTCACACCCTAAATGAAGGACACAGTGCGACGATGTGGCACCTTGGTTGTGTATAGGCTGCGACCGTCGCACCCTTTGACAGGGATAGGCCACGATAATTCCAATCATCACACCTTTCGATAGGGATAGGCCACGACGATTGTGGAAACTAGGTTTACTCAAGGACTCTTTCTCTCTTCTTTGTATTTTCTGGGTTGCTTCAAGTAGCTCGACTATGATACCAAGTTAGTGTTTCATGGAAACCTGCACAAGAGATATAGCTAAAGCATACACAAACAAATCTTATCAAGAAAAGGAAGAGAGATACACAATGAAGAATGAGAATCAATGTATATTATGATCTAATAAATGAGTGAGTGATCTTCACTCATATAGGCAATGACATCCTATAATTAGGAATGCATGCATAACCATGATGGTCTAAGATTAGAAAGTCTAAAATTGAACTAGCCAGTTAACTCGCACTGAACTAGTGTGTCGAAAATAGAAATTTCTCCAACAAGAAGAACACTCAGAGAGTGAAAAGAAGAAAAATACAGACTGGGAAAGAGTTTAAACTAGCAGCCCAGCTAGATAAGGACCCTTATCTGACACTACTTGTTATTGATTGGGCTTATGATAACTATGTTATTATTGATCAGAAGAGGGATACTATGACATTTGAAGCATACGTAATAAAAGTAGTTCATCCCTTGGATTCATATGCAGGCCCTCGATACACGAAGCCAATGGATGACAATATGGAAGGAGAGGATCTATATAAGTTATATTCCATAACAATAGGAATGAGAGCGTACTACATCAATCCTACGATCGATGGATCAGTAAGTTGGAGGAGCATATAATCGGCAGATGGAGACTCAGAACTGGCATTTGCAGTTGGAAACATGGTGCATATGAAATATTTTCAAGATGATGTGAAATTGTTAGAGAAACGATATGGGTTGGAACCGAGGTCAGAGAACATTTGACATTCAATGGTACCTTGGACCTTGGCAGTTTTCTAGTAAGCATGGAAGAAAAGATAACATAAGATCAAAGGATCGTAGTTCTGGACTTAACTCTGGAAGACACCCCTTCCACCGGCTAGTCACAAAGCAATAATTAGGAACTAGGAGGATGTGAATCATGTTATTCAATGTAGATTTCAAGATAAGGAGCAAATAAAATCAGAGATGCGGATGGATTTTCAAGTTGTGCAAATGTTCAATGGACATTCTGATCCTAAAACACATATCGAACAATGTGTAAGACAGTGGCAAGTGGCAGAAGTACCATCTCACTTGTGTGTTCAGTTATTTCCTCATTTGCTAAGTCTGATATCGAAAGCTTGGTAAATTCATGAAGAGACCAAAAGGTAGACCAACAGTTTGAAAACCTTAGCAGACCAATTTTGCAAAGCCTTCTCATTTACAAGTAAGTACCTTGAGCTTAAGATAGTCCTGCAAAGAATTAAAGAAATTATTTTTACCAATGTTTGTAAATGAAAATCAGACCTAGTGTTATGTGCCAATCATATTCAAGTGCTTCAATCTAACCTTCACTCAGACATGGATAAGATACCCATAGAATGCTATAAAATCGAGAAGGATTTGGAAAACCCTGATGATTTAGAAGAACTGAGAAATTTATCCATTAAGCAAATAAAAGGAAGTAGAGAAATCTAGAACATGATACCCAGTCAGACTAATATCTCTTATAACCATCCACTGAAGTTGTGAAAATTCAACATAGGAACTACCGATCAACCCAAGATAGTTGTCATAGGAGACTACTGGGATGATAAAACTAGCCAGGAAATACATATCCTGTTGCGGGAATATGAGGACTTATTTCCAAAGACATTATCAGAGATAAAAGGGATAAAAGGGGATATGGGAGAGATGAAAATTTAACTAAAACCATGATCAAAACCTGTAATTCATAGACCATATCATCCTAACCCTAGGGTGAAAGAGAAGGTTAAGATGGAAATAGGCAAGATGCTTGAGGCTGAACTTATTTTCCTAGTTGAAGAAGCAGTGTCGATTAGCTCCATAGTCATCCAGATCAAGAAAGGTACATAGGACATTAGGGTATGTGTAGACTACAAAATTATTAATTCTTCCTATGTGCATGACCCTTTTCCCACACCTTTCACTGACGAGGTTCTAGAACAGGTTGCAGGGAAAGAATCTTACTCATTTACAGATGGATTTTTGGGGTATCACCAAGTGAGAAGTACTAAAGAAGAAAAAAATAAGACCACATTCATAATATAATGGGAGTCATTTTCATATAATGTGATGCCCTTTTGTCTAAAGAACGCCCCTGCATTTTTTTCTCGGATTTTAATAGTATCCTTCTGAGAATTTATTCACAAATTTATAGAAGTTTATATGGATGACTGGATGGTTTACAATCTGCTGAAAGAACATGTAGTGCTACTATGGCTGATGTTTGATTAGTGTAGGGAATTGTAGTTGTCTTTAAACCTCAAAAAGTGTATCTTTTGTGTGCCACATGGCAATCTATTAGGACACATAGTATGTCGAGAAGGAGTGTTGGTAGACCCAGCTAAAGTTGCGGCCATTTTGAAAATGGGCACCACCTACGAGTGCTAAACAATTGCTCTCAATGCTAGGGAACATAGGGTACTATCGCAAGTTCATTAGAAGGTGTCTGAATATTACTGCATCCCTGGAAAATATACTAAATAAGTTTGAATTCTTCTAGTGGACACCAAAGTGTGATCGAACGTTTGACATCCTGAAGGAAAAGCGCAACAAAACACCTATTTTGATATTTCCAAATTGGGAAAAGGAATTTCATGTGCATGTGGATGCATCAGGTATTTCCCTGGGAGCCATCTTAGTGCAACCGGGAGATGGAAATATAGATCATCCCATCTATTTTGATAGAAGGAGGGTTTGTCTATGATTTATTCTCTACAGAAGTTTAGACATTACTTTTTAGGATCTCATTTTAAAATTTTTACTAATCATTATATGTTAAAATATCTAGTTAACAAGCTTGTCTTGGAAGGAAGAATTTGTCGATGAATGTTATTGTTTCAGGAATTTTCATTTGAGGTGATCATCAAAACTGGAAGATGAAATGTGGGTTTCGATAAATTATCTAGATTGGAGTTAGGGGAGAGTGGTAGAGCAATCAATGATCAACTCCTAGATGCATACCTATTCTGAGTTGAGGCTGTACCAGAATACCTAGAAGACATAACAGTTTTCCTGAGTACAGGGGCCTGCCTAGAAACGTACTCCGCAACTTAGAAATGCTATATGGTGGTTTGAGTAGTGGACCATCAATTTATCATGGGGAAATTATATAAGTTGGGCCTAGACAGTATCCTCAGGAGGTGCGTTTTGGACCATGAAAGACAAGACATCCTATGGGAGTGCCACAGTGGAGTTGCGGGAGGCCATGTCGGAGGAAAGGACACTGCGTAGAAAGTCCTCCAAGATGGATTATGGTGGGCCATGATATTCAAATATGTGAAGGAGTATGCTAGATCTTGTGACATTTTCTAGAGAGTAGGTAAGCCATCACGATGAGACAAATTGCCTCTTCAACCAGTTTGAGCTTTGCAAGAATTTGAGAAGTGTGTGGTTGATTTTATTGGACCGATCAACCCCATGACTAATCACTCAAAGGCCAGGTATATTATCACCACAACCGATTACTTGACATGATGGGATGAGGCAACAACTCTTCAGGATTGTTTGACCCATATCTCTACCAGGTTTATCTTTGAAAACATTATCACTCAGTTTGGATGTCCTAGGAGTCTGACTAGTGATCAAGGTGGTCATTTTATCAGTAGTACAATAGAAAATATTATGACAGAGTTCCTAATCCAACATCATAAAAAGAAACCCCTACCATCCACAATCCAATTTCACAGTGGAGGCATTTAACAAGATTCTAGAGAGAGGTTTGACGAAGGTTTATTGTGCAAACAGGGAAGATTGGGATGACAAAGTCCCAACAATTTTGTGGGCTTACAAGACGACCATGATGAAACTTCACAAGTATAATCCACTTTTTCTAGTTTATGGGAAAGAGGTTGTGGTACCTACATAATTCATTACCCCTAGTCTATACATCACATAGTTTACACATATGTCATAGGATGAATCATTTGTGCAGAGGGTTAGGGAGTTGCAGGAACTTGATGAGACCAAGTTTTTAGCAGACTTTCATCAAGCAATTGAGAAAGCCAAGCAAAAGGCCTTGCACAACAGGCATATTAAGGCCAACACATTTGTGGAAGGAGACAAGGTCCTAATTTATGACAATCGATACTATAAACATCTAGGAAAGTTGTGCATGCATTGGTTGGGCCCATTTATAGTTATGGAGATCCAACACTCTGGCACAATCAAACTAACATAACTGGATGGTATACTTCAACCAGGATGGGTGAATGGTGCTCACTTAAAACCATATATTTCTTAGGACTGAGTTAAAGGAAGGTTTCTCTAGTCCAAAGGAGAATGTTTAGTAGTTAGATTTTAATTTCCATAATTTATTTAAATTCAGTTAATAAAGTCGAAGTGTGCATTGTTGTGCTGCGACATGTATTTTATTTTTCTTTCAGTCTAAACATTATTTTGGTGCATAATTGATTACTCAGCAACACAGGATCAAAAGAGACACGAGTTCATTAAATGTAGTCATTAAATATGATGGGGACCCCATTGTAGTCAGAGGGATAGCAAATCCGAACTGAATCTCAGTCCATGTGCCACATGCACCATGTCTAGTCATAAACTTTATGATCACTATAGTAACCCGTCTGAACTTATGTTAAGCCATAAATTCATGATACACAAAGATTCCCTTGGTATTCATGCTAGGATTCTCAACCATTCAAATAGTAAGGCCTGAGGCTAGACACATCCCCATTCACTTGTTCAATAAATGCCAAAATCCCCTGATAGGTTTACCCCATTAACAGTCCCATCGGACAACTTAGCTCCAGGTCGTGTCTATAGGATTAACTATGAGTGGCCTGGGTAATGATAGAACCCACCAGCTAGCTTTAGTATAAGGCTGGGTGAAATCAACATAAGACTTATTGTTTTCTATTTTGTGTTTTGAGATTTCTGAATCATCGTAGCTCTTGCGAAATTCCCTCAGTTGCGACCCCAAAGCCCAGTACAGTTGGTCTAAGTCTTTTAGAATTCCATAGAAATGATTCCAAGAGCTATAGGAAGCCATAGTTCAGTCTCCAAAGAATAAGTTCTAGATGATTTGTGTGATCCCCAAGTTGAGGTCATGGGTGACCTCAAAGGAAAGGTCGAGCAAGTGAAGCTCCTCGACCTCGACCTGAAAAACCATGTATTATTCCCACATATGAACATTGATGTGTTCTGGGATGTGGCTCTAGATGACATGGGGGATGTAGTTTGTGTCAAAGCTGGAGTTTATCAACCTCTTCAAATCCAACATTATGAATCTCTGAGACTTGCCAGTTTTCGGCACTACTAGTGAGGTTGCACAATGTACCAAGTTCCTCATCAGTTGGGTGCATGACAGGAGCTTATGGCTCAATCGACGATATCCAATTTATGTAGAGGATATCCATCAACTCATGAGCCTATCCATTGAAGGCAGGGATGTATCAAAAGGGTTCCAAAGCCCCAGTAAGCATGGAAAGAAAAAGGGATAACCCAGTCTGTATGAAAGATTTCATACACATAGAGGGGGGTGCACAACCAATATTGACCCAATCCTACCAGAGACGGTCATAATAGCTTTATATGTTATTTCTAGCAAGGTGATGTAGTCCTATTACAAGGGTGAGTGCATGTTGGATGCCTTGTTAGTGGTGAATTTTTGTGCCAATGGAGTGGTATTCAATTGGTGTAGTTATCTGTTGGAAGAACTCTTGGTAGCGTGTGAGGAAGCTCGGGATAAGGGAAGAACCTTCACCTATGGATACTTTCTTGTTGTGTTTTCCATGCTGAAGTGGACACCATGCTTAGGAAGACCACTATCACCAACATATAAAGGTTGATTATCAAATATGTTCGAGCCTTGGCACTCAAGGTCGGACGTGGAGAACACAGTGTTTAACAATGCATCGTTCTTGAAGTGGTACAACCACCTACTAGAAGAAACTCAGAGGTTTCACATACCACATGAGCTACTCATCCTGAACACGAGGAACATTTCATTCGGGTTGAATCGCCACCACACCTTTTTTTGGCCCAAGCATGTCAAGGCTGAATACTTCCACTACCAGATGTTGTTGTTCTATCTAGATGAGGAGGCCTTTGACAAGGAAGTAATGTCATGGCTAGGAGTGAAATGAAACCCATGTAAGTCGGGGATGCACTAACTCCTACCTGCAGAGATCCTAAAGAAAAAGGGACAGGAAGCAGGAGTAGGGCCGAGATCGGGCCCAGAGGATAAAAATAAAGATGTTTTGATGCAGACAGACTCAAAAGAGGAAGAGGACATGAAATCCTCTTAAACGTAAGAAGAGGACGTTCCCCATGTTCCCACAACTTATGGAGAAAGATATGTTGATAGGTAAAGATATCAATGAGATCCTCAATGTTTATTTCAATGGAGATCCCCTAGTTAAGAAACCTAGGATAGGGCTCTCCCCGGTGAATATCTTGAATCCTCAACCAATATCATAGACCATACCTTGTACTCGAGTGGCCCAAACAATCATTGAAATTTAGGATTACCACGAACCAGATACCACTACATCCACCACCATAATCACCAAACAACCCCCATCACCACCACAGCCCTCATCACTCCCACAAGCCCAATTGCCACAACAAGAAATGACCATCCAACCCCAAACCACTGAACCTAAGCCCATGCAGTTGGATCCCCCTGACTGAACCGATCATGTACCATGTTGGGCCTTTCGTTTTTTGGTTTGAAGCTGTGCAAGAAGAACTACGGTCCCAGTTTTGTTCCTTCCCTTTCCCTTTCCTTTCCCTTCCCTATATTTTTGTCTTGGTTGCGCTTCAGGTGAGACTTCTTCTCTATGGAGGATATGAAAATGACAATGCTTTAGACTACTCGATGCATTTTGTTGGTAACATGAGAAGGACCCTAGTCTGATCAATTCCACACTAAAAAAATAGTTTTGTTGTCGGGACCTATGTTAAAATTGAACCTGTAGGAAGAATGATTTCTTAGATTCATAGATTTGATATTCAACAGTGGTGGGAGAGAAATTGTGACGCCTTCATATGGAAAGAAGCTGAGCTGAGAGGAAAATATGTGAAAGATACACAAGAGGTATTCTCTTACTCAGAAAGATCAAGTGACCAGTACGAGATATTCTGGGTTAAGTTCCCAGAAGAACTTTTCCACTGGATAGATAGGCTCCAAGAAGGTACGGAATTCCAAGAACGATTCAAAAAGACTTGCTCTTGGGATACAAAAAATATCGCAACACTTTATCAGTTGGATCATCTGGTAATGCGAGCGATGGATTTATGGGTTAATTCAACATTAAAAGGATACATTATTGAGTTTTCAGCCAAGAATCACCAATCTTTCTCATGGGTAGAAGTGGATTTCAAGAAAGACGCAAGGGGAAGACTGTTGAGAGAAATCCCCCTGTGTATTAAGGTTTTCTTGATAGAAGAAGGGATGTTGAATATGTCCCCGACTGATATGGCAACGTAAACACCATCACTTGGGGTGGGGTGAGTTTGGGGTGGATTCATGGCCTTAGAGAGGGGAGAGGGTTCTTTGACAAATGGGGGAGCAATAAGAAATGGAATCAATATATGAGCGAGCCTTGAAAAGAGTTTCCATAGTTGAGAAGTGGTGGCGCAGTAAGATAAATAAATCAGCAAAACAGTCTAAAAAGTTGCGTAAATAAGTCATACCAAGAGAAGTAGAGGGAGAACAGATGGAAGAGTTGCGAAAGGTGAGAATACAGGAAAGATTGGCCAGCCAAGGATTAAATGCGAGAGAAGCACAAAGAGAAAGAAGTCCCCAAGAGGGTGGACAAGAAGGAGAAGGTGTAGAAGCATGAGAAAAGGAAGTTGTCATGGATCTTGAAGAAGAAAGAAAATATTCAACCCTGATTCCATGAAAGATCAGGAATCTAGCTGCAGAGATAGCTTGAGAGGATGAGAATGAGATCCCCCAGATCAAAGAAACTCGCCCTGAATCCAGTGGCACCAACCCTGAATCACCCATACCCCAAGTGTCTTCTATACAAGTGGTAAATTCTATATTACCTTGTTATGCTATTCTTGTTCCATTACAGTTAGTCAGTTAGCCACAACTGGGAAGCACGAATACTGGGAGGATATTGGGATCCCCTGGTAGATCGCAACTAGGACCGTTAGGTTTTATCTTGGTAGGAGAAGTAAGATCAACAATGGATGGTAATGCGGGAGGGTCGATTGCTCGATACCCATAATTCTGGGGTAAGGGAGACGAGGATATTGAGCAGCATTGGTTCTTATGCAAAGAAATTTGGAGGTCCAGAGGGACTCTAGATGCAAATAAATGGTTGAGTTCCAAACTACCTTGAGAGGCCATGCTCTGAAATGGTACATAAAGGTTATTGGGCCAGGAGTACCAGGAATTCAAGTTCAAGTGTTCACACTTGACCAAGTACGAACAAATTTCATAGTGGAGTTTAAGCTACATCAGTCAGAACAACAAGATTTTTCTGAGTTGCACAAAATTCAGCAAAGCGAAGGTGAATCAGCTTGGGAATATAGCCAAAAGTTCAAATATGCTACAGGAAGGTTAGCGCATCTGATCCATGAAGAACATCAAAGAGAATGGTATATCCATGGATTTATACCTCTGACACAAATTCCATTAATGCAACAATGGATAGCTACTCTGACAGTTGCCTTGGAACAATCAATGAATATTGAAGTCATGACAGCATATTTGGGGAGCCTGAGAGTGACCAGACCCCCAACAGATGCAAATTTGGTGCAACTACAAGGGAAAATATTAGTTCTTATAGAAAAGATTCAAGAATTGACGATACCCAGACCAGGACGACCGCAAGTCTGGTATATCAGATATTACACAGAAGGACATCTGGTGAATGAATGCCCATGAATGAGGGGAATGGGACCTCCTCAAAATTCGATGGGACCCTCACTAGGACCCATGGGAGGAGTTGTGCGAGTATCTGTGAATTTACCATTCCATACCCCAACCCCATATCATGCTTTTCCAGGTAATAAAGCAACGCCATCAGTTGAGTATTGCAAGATTTTATGAATCCATGGGAATGGCCAAGACAATGCCCCATTATTCAGAAGTATTCAAAAGTACTGAATACTATGCATTGTGAGTTTTGTACATCTACCACACATGCTAAGAATCAGTGTAGAGAATTTTATGCACTTGTGGACAGGATGGATCGAACATCATTCAAGGTGAATGAAACCCCTTAGGGACCGAGAAGAGGTAGAGGAGGTGGAGATGGAGGAAACTTTAGAGGAGGAAGAATCAGGGGAAGAGGACCAAGTAGATTCTACAACTGTGATGAGCAAGGCCACATGGATAGATATTTTCCTCATCTGAGGCGGTCATGGTGCTCTCACTACATAACAAATGGGCACATAATTGAAGACTTCCTAGAACTAATTGCAAAATGGGAAGATCGGGTACGTCAACAAGGAACTAACCTCATCAATTTAGAGATAAATAGATTTATTAGAGTAAAACTTCCCAACCTTAACATCGTTACTCGAGGAGGGGAAAAGACTGGCGTAGATGCTGAAAAATTACCTCAGATCCAGAAAGAAGCGCCTAAGGAGGACATCTATGATCCTCTGAAACATAAGCTATTCTTTAAAAATCCCACATAAGTATTTCAGAATATCCTTAGACCTTAGATGCAAGAGAAACCCCCTTATCCTATCATTTACCCTAGGATTGTGCAAGTCCCTGCTTCACCCCCTGCACCTAGAAACCCTGTAGTCCCGATGAGACAACCTCAGTAGCCACATAATGTAGTTGACCTTTGGTTTCAGTTATTTTCTTATATTCTTGGGAATGACTAGTTGACAGAAAAGTTGTGCAATGCACTATACCTATTTCCAGGGAATGAAGAATCTCCATAAAGTAGAATAAGAACTAATCTTCCTTAGAAGAATACTCAGAGAGTACAAAGAAGGAAAGTACAGATTGGAAAAGAGTTTAGATTAGAATCCCAGCTAGATGAATTTGAGATTAAGGATGTTATGTTAGATCTAGGATCTGATGTTAATATACTACCTAAAAATACTTGGTAATCCTTAGGAAAACCCCAGTTGAAATATTCCCCAATCTAGCTAAGATTCCCCTTAGAAAAACCGCAGTTGAAATATTCCCCAATCAGTATTGTATTTTTCCAATAGGAAGACTGGAGAATGTGGAAATAGATGTTGCGGGAGTGTTGGCCCTTGACCAAGTTTTGGGATATTCTTGGTCATGTTGACCTATTTTTGGACTTCGACAGCCTGTCGAAGGAGGAGTGGAAGACGAAGCAGAGATCACGGGATCTCGGCCCCTTTTTGGGTCCTTCTTGGGTTTTGGGGAATATGTAACGAGAATGGGATATCATCCCATGGGTTTACCCATGTTTAGGCCTATTTTGTAATATATAAATAGATGCTTAGGCTAGATAGAAGAGTGGTGCATCTATGTGATGTGAATGTATGCTAAGTGCAAGTAGAGCCTGTAAGTGCTTTGTGCATGACTGTAAGAGACTTTCAGAGCTAAGTGCAGGTCCTTGTAGAATATTGTGGAAGTCTTAGTGTTGTAATGCAAGGAAGAAGGATCTAGCAAGCTGCACAGATCTTTTGTCCCGTGAGGAGTAAGGGTTTTGAGGCTCTATGCTTGTAACCGATTCACTGAAGACAATAAAGAAGAAGAGTTAGTGGATGTAGCCCCAAGGTGGGGGTGAACCATGTAAACACTGTTTTATGTTACTTTGTGCTTTGTCTTGATGTGTTCACATGTTATTTTCTAAGCGCTTTGATGTATTTAGATAGATCTACTTATGCTTTATGCTTACTATATGTGAGAATGTTAGATCTGATATATTTACCTATGCTAAGTGCTTAAATACATTAGATTAGTGTGAATGTTGCGAAGCTCTGTTTTATCAACGAAGTGGATATTGATTGCATATTGAGGAACTGATGGTGCTAAGTGCTATATTAAGTAGTACAATCACATATATGTGTCCTAGCTAAGGTTCCAGACACTTGAGTCTTGCAACCACCCCTACCTCTAACTCGGGTGAGACTTCATCTACTTCGCAGGTGTTAGGTCTTTGTCGGTGCGTTGTTGTAGCGTTGAACCCTAGGTCTGCCCCTGTGCCAACAAATGGTTCTGTTGTCGGGACCTTGAAACTATGATTGTTGGGAACTGAGAAAGAAGAATCTTTGTACAAAGATTCTACCTGAGATTGTCAAATATCTCTGTGTAGATATGTGCCCTAGTGCGCCGAATCCTACTCGATTTATAAAGCTCTGTGCTAAAGAAAGAAGCATGATCCAAAGAAAAGAGGTCGGATCTGAAGGAAAGAAGCAAGATCTGAAATCTTTGTTCTCTAAGAAAGGAAAAAGTGAGAATTTATGATTAAAAGAGGTAAGATCTGCAAGCTCTGTGCTCTGATAAAAGGTAAGAATAGTTAAAAGTTTTAGATTTGGAAGCTTTGTGCTTTATAGAAGTAAGATAAGTGGAAATTTTTGTTTTTAAAGTATGGATCTAGTTATGTTTGATAGGTTCTGTCCTATCTTGAAAACTAGGGAACTAATAGATGAAAGAAGGATTGATATGAGTAGATCTGATAAGAATAGTGAAAGATATGTTAAAACTATGCATAGAAAGAATGTTTGGACTAACAAATGGAGGTAGGATCCTAGCAATATTTTTTTGTAGGTTAGCTACCATGATCCTAGTGCACAGTACCATAAAGGTTGGGGATCATTTAAAATAAAGGGAGGATTAACGTTATGTTATAGTTGCAGAAGACCGAGACATCTTGCTAAGGAATTCCCTGGGAAAAGACCTAGTTGTCTTTGTTGTAAAGCTATGGACCATGAAGTGTTGGACTGTTCTAGAATGATTGCTAAGCTGGAAGAAATGAATCTGAATAAAGAAAACCCTAAGGCAGATCTAGAAATGGAAGAACCCCAGAAAGAATCAGAGAAAGTATTGTTGCAAATAAACGAAACCCTAAATGACCATCAACATGTCAGACTATTAGAGATCTTCAAGGAAAAGGAATGCATTGAAGTAAGAATAGGAGACTTCGACATTGACTGTGCTCTGGATGAAGAAACACAGGTGAATATCATGACATAAATAACTTGGGAAGCCATAGGGAAGCCTACTATAATCCCTTCATTAGGAGGAATAGGACTATTCAGAGGAAAGTTGATAAACCTATGTGGAAATCTTGCTCACATACCTATGAACGCTAATGGAACTTCGACAGAAGAAGATTTTGAGATTATTAAATTTATTGAAGACATCGCCTCGTTTACCATGTTACTAGGAAAACCTTGGATTGATAGAGATCAAGCTAGACAAAAATAAGAAGAAGAAGTTTTGGAACAGAAGAAACAAGAGTTAAAAGATTTCATGACTAGAAGGATCACACACTTGATTGAAGAACATGAGAGAAGATCGAAGCTATTTAACACTAGCAACCCAGATGTCGAAGCTACAAGAACATTAGAAGACCCACAGAAGACTGAAGTACCTACCCCAGACAAAGAAGGAGTATTATCCAGGAACCCTAGGGAAGAATATCAACATCGCGAAGTGACTATGACCAAAGAAGATAATAATTATAATGAAAAAAGGAATACCGAGACGAAGCTCACTGGAAAAAAGGATAGAAATTTAAGTATGAAGATAGCTAAGATTGAAAAGTTACAAAAGGTTCCAGAGGGAACTTCGCAGACGGAAAAATTGTAAAATGGGAGCTTCATCAGGATATCAGAACAACGACACATGGCACTTCACCATGACAAAGCAATATAGCCGTTGGGGACATTATAACCATTCGATCGACGCTTCGAATGGGCATAAAGGCAATTATGGTTCGTCATCAGACCATTGGGCCACACCATAATGGACTGAACAAGAGTTAATGGAGGCTCATACTTGTTGCAAGAAAACCATTGTCAAGTTCCCTATTTATACCGCCATGCCACACACCGAGAACACTTTTTCCAATTGAGAATTCGAGCCCGCAGACTAAGCCGAGTCTATACAGTGATCACCACGCTCTTTATCTCTATCTTAGTACTGTGTCTAAGTTGTTCCCCAAACCCACCATTGTTCACCCTGAGTGCGTATATTGGAAGAATTGAGCACTGCAGAGAAAGTTGTTGAAGAAGTTTTGATTGACCTAGTGACTGAAAGAGTCATGTCGGAGAGAGGATTATCCATAGGTGTACAAGCATCACCCACGAGAGGAATTCTAGCTTCTTCATCAACTACTCAAGCTAGACCATCCCGACCAACCAATGAAAAGAGAACCAAACAAAAAGATGATATTGCGAATGCTAATTTGATTCCAAGCATTTTACCCACCTATCTACCACCTCTGAGTGGCGCAATCAATCGAGACAATGTGCCCAGAGAATTTGAGTATGCTTTGGTCACTTTGTACCTCCCGAAAGGGATACACGCAGTTCACACAGACCAAGAAAAGATTGCAACGTTGAATTTTAGTGACTTCAACCTCGGCAAAAGGAAGGTCTACAACATGCTCGCCCCACATAAGTACCCAACCAAAACAAAGGGAAATAATTTGAAGATAGTTCGCCAGTCATGGACTATGAACCTTGCGAAATCCACACTGCTCAATGTCATGAATATTCCTCACTTAGGAAGGCACCAAGAAGTGAATGCATGCATCAAGCTGCTTTTGTCCTATTACCATGGTAGATACTTGTGGTTAAACCGTTGTATAACAGTGGATCCTACGTTGATAAATCGGATCATTGGGCTTAGCATGCAAGGCCCCAGCCCATAGGATTTCTATCTTAAAAAATCGATGGACCACGCTCTCGCACAAAGGATCAAGGACACTTATGGAGATGTCAATAAGGGAACGCAAGGCTACAAGGTATATTCTATCCAGAGCGGCGCATAGCACCTAGCCTGTCAATTTCTCGCAGAAAAGTTAGTCCGCAAGAACCGACCCACCCAAGTGACTGGTTTTGTAGTTGACCTCGCAGAAAAGTGTGCGGAGGGAATACAAATGAATTGGGTGAAGTACCTCATGAAATAGTTGGAACTAGACTGTAGGGAAGAGCAATATCAAGGATATGAGTTCCACTTTAGCTGGCTTCTAATCCCGATCGCTTTTAGTGCATGGGAGATGTCGGAAGGTGTGACCTTCCCAGACATCGAGCCCTTTGAACCTCTGGCCTCAAAGTTCAGTACACTGTGGTATTCCAGTGACATGAACAAGCAATGGAAGTCAAATTTCGTGTTACAATCCTATTACAAATAGCTGAAGACAACCATCCAATCCAAGCCTCGCATCATGCCAAATACTCTCCACGGGTTTCAACCTTTAATAAAATTCAGCGCGTACTGCCATTTCATTTATATTTCAGTGCACACTGACGAGCACAAGCAACAACTTCAATCTTACTACAAACTAACAAAGGAGGACTTGGAGGAGATCACAAAATACTGGTCGGTGGACCTCCTCATTCTAGTAGATCATGTAGAGATATCTGACATTGACAGTCCAGAAGCAGCGCATGATACATCTGGACCCAACAAGACAAAGAAAAATGAAGAAGCCCAAGATGTAAGTAGTACCTCAACGAAGACTGCTTCCATCTCACCTGAGCAAGGAGGTGATGGTGGAGAGATAGATGGTGTAGAATTTGAATAGAATAAATGCGAGGTTACACTGCCTAGAGATGAGGAGGATCCCTCGAAGAAAAGGAAGGTTTCCCCCCCAAAGCCTTCTTCCTGGAAGAAATTGAAAGCCTCTATGACCAAACTGTAAACTACCCTCACCTCAGATGACTTTGATTTCATCGTAGCAGCCCTGAATGATTATTTGCTGGAGATAACAAAGAATCAAGAGGCTAAGAAGGAGGAGATATACAATCGAATTAAGGTTGAACTTCAAGGGGTGCAACAGGCACTACAGTCCAGCCACACAGTTTCCATTGCGACTCTGCCATTGGAAACACCAGAACTGGGATATGAGTCATCTCAACTCCACCGAATTGCTGATACAATCGAAGCTCGCCTTTGATGAGAACTAGAGGAAACATTGCAAGCCACCCAATATTTAACACAAGTACAAGAAGACCTTCTAGAGCAATGCAGTGCTGCAGAATCGGAAAATCTTGCTATCCAAGCAAAGTGGGATGAAGAAAAAGTCCAGTTGTAGAAAGAAAAAGGAACAGTTGCTCGTAGAGCAACTTGAAGTAAAGGAAAGGGTCAACAAAGCACTTCGATTTGTGACAGTTATAGAAGTAAAGGCCAAAGAGAGAGTCCCATAGCAGGTGGCACAACTTGAAGAAGTGATTCAACAACTACAACAAAGCATAGCAAATTTGGAGCTACATGCAGTACCCAAGACCGTGCAAGATGTAAGATATCAAAGGGAAGCAACTATCCACAACACATTTGACAGATTAAAATCTCTTGCCCTTGAATGCAAGCAACTGAGTAACCGCAATGCCCAAACATATGAGAAGCTCATTGAGAATCCAGAATTGCAGGCACTGGAGTCGCAACTCCAAGAAGCAAAGCAACACGTAGACACACTACAGGTGCAGCTGAAGGCCCTGTCAGTTGTAGACAAAATGAAGAGATCTCAAGAGCAACACACTGCCTAGTAGTAGATCCATATGATCCAGAGAGAAGTTATGGAAATAACTCAATGACTCCAACTTGTGCAAGATAAGGCCTATCAGTTGTTTACAGAGGTTGAAAGCCAAGGAGCAGAGCTAGAACAGGTTGTCACCACAACTGAACAACGCCAAGAAGGGCCAGTGAATGACACAATGATCTAGGAGTTCGTCGAGCAAGAAGTCATAGAAAAGAAGCAAGTCAAATCATCTCGAGCCAAAATTGAGGCATTCGATGTAGAACTGATCAGACCAGAGTGACTCCGGACAAGTCATAGGTGAGTGTTGGGGGCTTGTTGGCCCTTGAACAAGTTTTGGGAGATTCTTGGTCATGTTGACCTATTTTGGGACTTCGACGGCCTGTCTAAGGAGGAGTGGAAGATGAAGCGGAGATCACGGGATCTCGACCCCTTTTTGGGTCGTTTTTGGGTTTTTGGGAATATGTAACAGGAATGGGATATTGGCCCATGGGTTTACCCATGTTTAGGCCTATTTTGTAATATATAAATAGATGCTTAGGCTAGATAGAAGAGTGGTGCTTCTATGTGATGTGAATGTATGCTAAGTGCAAGTAAAGTCTGTAAGTGCTTTGTGCATGACTGTAAGAGACTTGCAGAGCTAAGTGTAGGTCCTTGTAGCATATTGTGGAAGGCTTATTGTTGTAATGCAAGGAAGAAGGATCTAGCGAGCTGCGTAGATCTTATGTCCTATGCAAAGTAAGGGTTTTGAGGCTCTGTGCTTGTAACCGATTGACTGAAGACAAAAAATAAGAAGAGTTGGTGGACGTAGCCCCAGGGTGGGGGTGAACCACATAAACATTGTGTTATGTTGCTTTGTGCTTTGTCTTGATGTGTTCACATGTTATTTGCTAAGTGATTTGATGTATTTAGATATATATACTTATGATTTGTGCTTATTATATATGAGAATGTCAGATCTGATATATTTACCTATGCTAAGTGCTTAAATACATTAGATTAGTGTGAATGTTGCGAAGCTCTGTTTTATCAGTGAAGTGGATATTTATTTCATATTGAGGAACTGACGGTGCTAAGTGCTTTATTAAGTAGTACAATCACATATATGTGTCCCAGCTAAGGTTGCAGACACCTAATTCTTGCAACCACCCTTGCCTCTACCTTGGGTGAGACTTCATCTCCTTTGCAAGTGTTGGCAAAAGGGTCGGTATTTGGGGCTTTGTTGGTGCATTGTTGTAGTGTTGAACCCTGGGTCTACCCCTATGCCAACAAGGATTGAAGATTGTATATGATTTTGAGGTGACTGAAATCATGGGGGATAAGGGCCCTTATCCAACACTACTTGGTATTGACTGGG
Source organism: Picea glauca (assembly GCA_000966675.3). Classification (NCBI taxonomy): domain Eukaryota; kingdom Viridiplantae; phylum Streptophyta; class Pinopsida; order Pinales; family Pinaceae; genus Picea; species Picea glauca. The sequence continues at coordinate 444,135 of JZKD02S0837723.1, forward strand.
CTTATGACAACTATGAAGTGATTGACCTAAAGCAATACACTATGACATTTGAGGCAGATGGAATAAAAGTAGTTCAACCCTTGGATCTGTATGTAGGCCCTCGATACACGAAGCCAATGAACAACAATATAGAGGGAGAAGACTTGGATCATTTGTACACTGTAACAAAAGGAACGAGAGAAGACTACATAAATCCTATTTTTGATGGATCATTAAGTTGGAGGAGCATACAATCAATGGACAGAGATTCAGAACTGGAATTTGATAGTTGGTAGCAAGGTTCATATTAAAGATTTTCAAGAAGATGTGCAATTGTCAAAACAACTAGATGGGTTAGAAACGAGGTCAGAGAACACCTGATATATGATGGTACCTCAGAACTTGACAATTTTCAAGTCAGCATGGAAGAAAATATAACGAAGGATCAAAGGATCTCAGTGTTGTATTTATCCCTCCAAGACACCCCAGCCAGAAGGTGGGCTAATCACAAATCCTTGGTTGGGAACTCGGAATATGTGAAACAAGATATCTGATATAGATTTCAAGATAAGGAGTAGCTAGAATCAGATATGTAGATGGATTTCCAAGTTGCGCAACTATTCAATGGATAGTCTGATCCTAAAGCACATATTGAACAATGTGTGAGACAGTGGCAAGTTGCGAAAATACCATCTCACTTCTGGGTTCAAGTATTTCCCCATTCACTAGGTCCAATTATGAAATCTTCGTACATGCATGAAGAAATCAAAAGAAAAACCAACGACTGGAAAATGTTGGGAGATCAATTTTGCAAGGACTTCTCGTTTACAAGTAAGTACCTTGAGCTTAAAGTAGTCCTGCAAAGAATTAAAGAACTCCCTTTTATAGATGCTGGTGAACGGAAATTAGACCTAGTGGTATGTGCAAATCATAGCTAAGAACTTCATTCTAAACTTCACCTAGACTCGGAAAAGAGACCTATAGAATGCTATAATATTGAGAAGGATTTGGAAATCTCGAATGATTTAGAAGAATTGAGAAACTTAGCCATTAAGGAAACAAAAGGAAGCAGAGAAATCTAGAACATTATACCCAGTTAGACTAATGGTTCTTATAATTATCCATTGAAGTTGTGTAAAGTCAATATAGGGACCACAGAGCAACCTAAGATAGCTATGGTAGGAGATTACTGGGATGAGCAAACTAGCCAAGAAATACATAGTCTGTTGTGAGAGTATGAGGATTTGTTCCCAAAGACATTTTCAGAGCTAAAATGAATTAAAGGAGCTATGGGAGAGATGAAAATTGAACTAAAACTAGGATCAAATCCTGTAAGGCATATACCATATCACCTTAACCCTAGAGTGAAAGAGAAGGTTAAGAGGGAAATACATAATATGTTAGAAGCCAGACTCATTTTTGGAGTGGAAGAAACAGACTGGGTTAGCCCAATATTCATCTAGAGGAAGAAAGGCACATAGGACATTAGGGTCTATGTAGACTACATAAGCCTTAATTATGCCTGTGTGCATGACCCTTTTCCAATACCTTTTACTGATGAGGTGCTAGAACAAGTTGCAGGGAAAGAATCTTACTCATTTACTGATGTATTTTCGGGGTATCATCAAGTAAGGATTACTAAAGAAGACAAAAAGAAGACCACATTCATAACACAATGGGGGTCATTTGCATACAATGTGATGCCATTTGGCCTAAAGAACGCCCCTGCAAGTTTTTCCCGGATTGTAATAGCAACTTTCCGAGAATTTATTCACAAGTTTATATAAGTTTATATGGATGATTGGACGGTATATAGTCTTCTCAAGGAACATGTAGCACTACTACGTCTGATGTTTGATAGATGTAGAGAATTGCAGATATCATTGAACCTCAGAAAGTGTATATTTTGTGTGCCACATGGAAATTTATTAGGCCACATAGTATGCTGAGAAGGAGTACTGGTAGACCAAGCCAAAGTTGAGGTTATTATGAACATGCTGCCACCTATGAGGTGTTGAGCATTTTCACTCCACGTTGGGGCACACATGGTACTATCGCAGGTTTATCAGAAGATATGAAAACATTACTGCACCTCTAGAAAATATGCTAAAGAAGGCATAAGTGTTCCAGTGGACCCCAGAGTGTGATAAATCATTTGATATCCAAAAAGGAAATGCTCAACACAACACATATTCTGATATTTCCAAATTGGGTAAACAAATTTCATGTGCACGTAGACGCATTAGGTATTTCCTTGGGAGCCATCTTAGTGTAACCAGGAGAAGGAGCAATGGATCATCCTATCTATTTTTCTAGCATTAAGTCATCACAAGATGAGCGCAACTATACAACCACATAAAGGGAGGGTTTATCTATGATTTACACTTTGCAGAAGTTTAGACAATATTTTTTAGGTTCTCATTTTAATTTCTTTATTGATCATTCTGCGCTAAAATATCTAGTTAATAAACCTGTTCTGGAAGGAAGAATTTGTCGATGGTTATTATTGTTTCAAGAATTTTCATTTGAGGTAATCATTAAACTTGAAAGATGAAACGTAGGTCCTGATCACCTATCTAGATTAGAGTCACGAGAGAGTGGCAGAGCAGTCGATGATCATATCCTAGATGCAAACCTGTTCCGGGTTGAGGCCATACCAAAATACCTGGAAGATATAGCAATCTTATTAAGTACAGGGGCCTTCCCAAAAATGTACTTCGCAACTCAAAAACATCATATGGTGGTTAGAGCAGCGAACTATCAATTGATTGTGGGGAAATTGTATAACTTGGGACTAGATAGTATCCTCAAGAGATATTTCTTAGACCATGAAAGACAAGACATACTGTGGGAGTGCCATAATGGAGTTGAAGGAGGTCATGTTGGAGGAAAGGCCACTGCGCAGAAATTCCTGCAAGCTAGACTATGGTGGGCCACGCTCTTCAAGGATGAAAAGGTATATGATAGATCTTGCAATATTTGCTAAAGAGTGGGTAAGCCATCACGATGAGATGAATTGCCTCTTCGGCCAGTTTGAGCTCTACAAGAATTTGAGAAATGGGTGGTTGACTTCATTGGGTCGATCAACCCCACAACTAAGCATTAAAAGGATAGGTATATTATTACCGTAGCTGAATACCTTACACATTGGTCTGAGGCAACAACTGTCCAGGATTGTTCGATTGATACTACTGCTAGGTTCATTTTTGAAAATATTATCACTCGGTTTGGATGTCCTAAGAGTCTGACCAGTGATCAGGGAGATCATTTTCTCAGTAGTACAATAGAAAAGCTTACAACATAGTTCTTGATCCAAAATCATAAAAGTATTCCCTACCATCCGCAAGCCAACGGAACAATGGAATCATTTAACAAGATTTTGGATAGGGGATTAATGAAGTTTTGTTGCACAAAATGGAGGACTGGGATGACAGAGTCCCAATAGTTTTATGGGATTACAGGAAAAGAAAAAAGAAACTCCACAAGTACACTCCATTTCAGCTAGTTTATGGGAAAGAGGCTATGGTACTTGCATAATTCATTACTTTGAGTTTATATATTTCACAAATTACACAACTCTCAGAGGATGAATCAGTTGCGCAGAGGCTCATGGAGTTGAAAGAAATTGAAGAGACCAAGTTTTTAGCAGACTTCCATCAATCAGTTGAGAAAGAAAGGTAGAAATCTTGGCATGACAGACCCATTAATACCAAAGCATTTTCACAAGAAGACAAAGTCCTACTTTATGACAGTCGATACCAAAAAAATCCAGGCAAGTTGTGCATGCATTGGTTTGGACCAGTTATAGTTGCGGAGATCCAACCTTTTGGAGCAGTCAGACTCGCGCAACTGGATGGTATACTACAGCCAGGATGGGTGAATGGCACTCGCCTGAAACCCTGTATTTCTCATAACTGAGCTAAAGTATTGTTTCTCTAGTCCAAAGGAGAATGTATAATAGTTACATTTGAGTTTTTTTGCAATTTCTGTGAATACAATTAATAAATTCGAAGAGTGCATTGTTGTGCCGCGACATGTAGTTCATTTTTTCTGTCTAAGTGTTGTTTGATGCAAAACTTCTTACTCAGCAGTGTAGGATCAGAAGATTCATGAACCTATTAATCACAGTCATTAATATGGTGGGGAACCCTTTGGGTTCGGAGGAAGAGTGAATCCATACACAATCCTAGTCCATGTGCCACACGAAACCAGACCAATTATAGTCTTTATTATCTCTACAGTGACTCGTCTGAATTCTGTTAAACCATAAAGTTGTGATACGTGATGATGCCAGTAGTATTTGTGTCAGTATTCTCATCTATTAAATGATAAGGTCTAGAATTTACCACGTCCCTGACCAACTTGCCTAGTAAATGCCAACATCACCCAATATATTTACCCCGTTAACCAGTCTCGTCGGACAACTCAGATCCAATTTGCGTTTATAGAGTAATGATGAATAACAGTTATTATAGAACTTGCTAACTAAGCCTGAGTATAAGGCTCTTAGAAATCAATCTAGGACGCATTTTTCCCCAGAGAGAACTTAGAGATTTGTGAATTCTAAAGCGTGAGCAAGCCTGTGTAATCCCTCGACCCTCAGTCATGATCCCCGATCCTTATTTCTCCTGTGGAATTTGTTGATAGTTCAGACTAACCATGCCAAGATTTACAAGAAGTAGAAGTGTCATTTCAAAGGATGCAGTACGATACGATCCCTGTGACACCTGGGTTGAGATCACGAGTGATCTCAAAGGGAAGGTTGAGCAGGTCAAGCTCCTTGACCTTGACCTAAAAAACCAGGTTATGTTCCCTCAAATGAACATCGATGCCTTTTGGAGTTTCGCTCCAGATGAATTGGGAGGCATGTAGTTTGTGCCAAAGCCCAAGTTCATTAATCTGTTCAAATCTACCATCATGAACCTCAGGGATCTTCTAGTTTTAGGTACCACTGGAGAAGTTGCGAGGTGTACAAAATTTATCATCAGAAGGGTACATGGCATAAGCCTGTGGTTGGATAGGAGATATCCAATTCAAGTAGAAGACATCCGCCAGCTTACGGGACTATCCATCGAAGGTGAGGATCTGTCCAAAGGTTTCCACGGTCCCAATAGGCATGGAAAGAAGAAGGAGGAGCCCAGTCTATATGAGAGGTTTCATACACAAAGGGGGGGGTGCGCACAGCCAATATCAACCCCATACTACCCGAGATGGTCAGGACTAGTTTCTATATAATCGCGAGCAAGGTCATGAGGTCTTACTACAAATGAGAGTGTACACTAGATGCCCTATCAATGGTAGATTTTTGTGCCAATGGTGTTGTATTTAACTAGTGCAGCTATTTACTGGAGGAACTCCTTGGGGCTTGCTATGAAGCACAAGAGAAGGGTGGTACTTTCACCTATGGCCACCCATAGGAAGAACATTGTATCCATCAGATAAAGGGAGATTGGAAAATATGTTCGAGCCTTGGCACTTAAGGGAAGAATCGTAGAATACCGCCTTCAACAACATGAGGTTCTCTAAATGGTACAATAGATTTCTCGACGCAACTCAGAGGTTGCACATTCCGCGGGAATTGCTCAACTGCAACACGCGAAACAATGAATTCAGGATGAACCACCACCATACATTTGTATGGCCAAAGTATGTCAATAGAGAGGAATTCCACTCGTGCATGCTTCCATTCTACTTAGATGAGGAGGCCTTCGATAAGGAGGTTATGTCATGGTCTGGAGTCAAACACAACCCGCACAAGTTGGGGATGCATTATCTTTTTCCTACAGAGCTGCTAAAGAAGAGGGGTTAGGAAATAGGGGTAGGATTGAGCTTGAGCCCGAAGGTATAGAATAAAGAAGCCCTAGTACAGATGGACTCTGATGAAGAGGAAGAGACATAACTGTTGGAGAACAAGAAGATAACATTACCTATGTTCCCACAACTTCTGTAGCAAGCTATGTTGATAGGTAAGGATGTCAATGAAATTCTCAATGCTGCATTCATCATAGAGCCAATGGCTAATAAAATTAGGACAAGGATCTCCCCAAAAAAGGTTCTAAACCCCAATCCCATTTCATCCAATGTTCCTCGTACTCACTTAGCGGCTCGAGAAACCCATATTATAGATATCCAATATTGACCCTAAGCCTAATACCACTCCATCCACCACCATCATCACTGAACAACCTCCATCGCCGCCAAAACCCCAAACGCCAACTAAATAAATCATCAGTCCATCCCAAACCATCGACCCAAAACCCATGTAGTTGGATCCCCATAGTTACTCGAGCAGAGACCAGAACTCCTTGGCCCAAACGCAAAGATACCTGAGCAGAGACCAGAACTCCCTGTTCCAAACCAAGAAGTACCTGAACATAGGCTACAACTGATTGGCCCAAACCATGAATCCCATGACCAACAGATAATACCCTTTATACCAATTCACAGCACTCCATCTTCAATGGAGGTGCAAGAAGAACCAAAACCACAAGTCCTAAGTCCTCAACGGACTTCCTCAACACCCATGGTTTAGGGTGCTATTGGAAGTGGAACCCCTGAAGTTGAGGTCCAAAACATGGCGGAGATACCATAGGTTCAAAAGGAACATGAGATAGACTCAGGACAAAGTGTAACATTAGTGCAGGAACAAATGGATCTAGTCCTCCAAAACTGTCATCAGTGCATAGAGTTGTTGCAACTCTACATGGACACAACATAAGTTCTAACGCTCCTACCATCAACATTGAGGTTGAGGCTTGTTCCAGGACCATCTACAGGAGAGGAGGAGGTGGAGACTCCTTTAGAGAATTCAAAGGCTGGTGGACTTTCATTGTAGGTCTGAGCACCCAGGGACGCCACCCCTTCTTCTGCTAACCTTGCATAGTGGCCAGCAACGCAGTTAGTTAGAATGATCAAAGCCTCAACTGATCAACTGGAGAAAAGGCTCCAAAATACTGAAAGGAATGCAGAGTTCGTAAGGGAGGAATCACTCCTTGCTCAAGCACAAAGAATGCAGGTGGAACACGCCAAGGTCTAGGCATAACATAAACTGGAAAGAGTCCAGGAGAGGCTTGTTGAAGCCTGGATGGAAATAAGGAAGGTAACACCCCAACTGCTAGAATCCAATGCTGCAGGAGAACCTGAGCATCAAATTGAGCTACTGCAATGAGCATAGTCACATCTGGCCATTCACGAAGAGAATCTATAAGTACAGTTGTGGGAAATTTAGCAGGAAGCAGAACAACAACCTTAGAAGTTGTAGGAGAAGATGGAGAAAGTAGTGTTGGAAGGAAACAATGCTCGAGCAACAATACACAAGTGTACAATTGAGTGCACAAAGATATTTCGTGAAGTCAGTGACTGGATGGGAATTATGACAAGGCGCAACCAAAATTTGGAGGAGGTGCACGCAAGAATCCAATTGCTCAACGAAGAAGTTGTGGTCACCATGGACCCACTGAAGCAACAAGATAAGTTTGATCAAATCCAACAACCAGATAATAAGATGAACGCTCTGTTTGAAGCGCAATCTATAGCCAAGAAGGAGTTGCGTGGATTTCCACCTATTGTTTAGACAGTGTACATGCAAATGCATTAGGTAGATGAAACAACCGAATTTGAATAGAACTCTCTGGTCACATCCAAGACAAAAGGATGTATCATAGATGTGACTCAATATTTTTTTTTCGAAGCCTCACTCCTTGCCAAGAAGTGGCAAGATAAAATTGGGAGTTTACAAGAAGTCAGGAAGTGAGCCTTAGAATTGGTCCCAAAGTTGGGCCCTCCGTTTGAAGAGGCAGAAAAAGAGAAAGAGTAAGAAGAAGATGAAAGAAAAGTAGAGAAGGAGGAAAAAGGAAAGCAACAGGCACTCCTAGAAGCTGCGAAAGAGCCAAGTACTTGACTCGAGGGCGAGTTAAGGCTTGTGGTCAGAGCCTGTTGGGCCCTTCATTTTTGGGTTTGAATCTGTGCAAGAAGGACTACAGTCCACATTTTGGTCAAACACAAGTTGTGCAAGCTACAGAATAAGTTGGACAATGGAGCAAGTAAAGGAACATAAATCGGTTGTGGAAAGGGACAGCGCAACACCAACGAGGAAAAAGCAATTACAATAGAACAAGAAAGCATGTGATACAAAGCCGTAAGATCCCACTCAACCTATATATGAGATGAATATTATCGTAAAAGGGTTTTTAGTTGGGTTAGATGATATGGTTGGGTTGGCTATTGTTGGTTGGGTGTAGTTGAGAAAATGTTCTGTAATTGTAATTTGTATACATTTTTTGGAAAATGGGTAGATAGAGATATGTGACATGAGTCCAGATCTAGAAGGTTGTAACATAATACTGATTTGTATCTCTGATATTGTATCTGATAAGATCTGATGATAATAGATGAAGAAGGACCTAAAATTTTGAAATATGATGTGTCATTCTGTGTTTTTTCTTATGAATTGTCTCTTTACGGTACTTATTATGCTTGATAAGATCAATATGATATCTCTATGTACAAATGCTTCCGCAGCTTGATTATATTTAGTTCCAGTATGAATGAGTTCATATTTTTTCTCTAGTTAGTCTATCTTGCGCAAGATCATGGTGAATATTGAAGGTTCTGGGAACCCACCTAAGTATTATCCTTGCCCTTCCCTATCTTTCTGTCTTGGTTTGACTTCAGGTGAGACTTATTCTCTATGGAGGAGATGAAAATGCCAGCTCTCTAGACTACTCGGTGCCTTTTGTTCGTAACCTGAGAAACATCCTGGTCTGATCAATTCCGCACCACCATACCATAACTCACTTGTCTGACCCCTGAAGTCCTGAGCCAGTCAATTATTCCATTTGTATCGATACAGGACACTCCACCTTCAACAAAGACTCAAATTGTGAAAATAATGCAAGCCCAAAGCACTCATCGCCCCCTCTCAATAGTCAATGTTGAGAGTGCCATCCAAGGAAGCGAAACCATAGAAATTGTGGTCTAGAAAGAGGCAGAAGTACAAGAGGTTTAGAAGGAACCTGAGACTAAGTCAGGACAGAGTGCAACATCATTGCAGTAACAACTAGATCTAGTACTGCAAAACCCACAATAGTGCGCAGAGCTGGTGCAACTATGCTTGGCAAAAACATATATGCTCCCATTCCTTCCATCAATGGTAAGGACGAGACTTACGTAGCAACCACAGGGTCCATCTATAGGGGAGGAATAGGTGGAGACACCTTCATAACACTCAACGGCCAGTGGACTCCAACTGCAAGTCCAATTAACCAGGGAGGCCACTACTTCTTCTAGTGACATCACTCAATGACCATCAACACAGCTAATAGGGATGATCAGAGCTTCAACTGATCAACTGGAGAAGAGGCTCCAATAGGCCAAACGGGAAGTAGATTTTTACAAGGAGAACTCACTCCTCGTGCAAGAATTTCGAACGCAGGAAGAGTACATGAGGATCCAGGAAGATCATAAAGTGGAAAAGGTCCAGGAAAATCTTGTAGAAGCCTAACCAATGATCCAAAGGACAACACCAAAACTTCCCAAAGCCAGTGTAGCAAGCGATCCTATGCAGCAGATCGAGCTACTCCAGGTAGCATGGTCAGATCTGGGCATTCTCACAGAGAACCTTGAAGCACATTTGTGGGAGAGTTAGCGTGAAGCATAAAAAAAACCCTGGAAATTTCAAAAGCAAATGGAATGAGTCGTGCTTAAAGGGAATAACGCAAGAGCAACCTTGCAAAAATGAACTACAAAATGCACGAAGATCTTTTGAGAAGTTAGCGACTGGATGGGTATTATTTCAAGGTGGAACCAAACTCTGGAGGACTTGCACATGAAGATCTAGTCTCTCAATGAGGAATTTTCCATCACCATGGATCTGTTGGAGCATCAAGAAAAATTTGACTAGATCCATCAAGCAGACAACGAGCTAAATGCCTTGTTTGAAGCACAATCAGTAGTTAAGAAAGAGCTACGGGAGTTTCGACTTCTCGTTCAAAAAACCTATCTGTAGATGCTACAGCTGAATCAGAATGGAACTCTCTGGTTGCATCCAATCCTAAGGGATGCATTACAGACGAGACTCAGCAGTTCCTAGTTGAAGCTTCACTCCTTGCCAGGAAGTGGCATGAAAAACTCGTCAATTTCCAAGGAGTAAGGAAGAGAGACTTGGAATTGGTCCCAGAGTTGTTATCTTCATTTTAAGAAGAGGAAAAGGAAATAACTCAGGAAAAATATGGAAGCAAAGCAGAGACATAAAACAAAGTAAAGCAACATGCCAGTCCAGACACCATGGAAGAACCAAAGATTTGACTCGAATATGAGTCAAGGATTATGGTCGAAACCTATTGGGCCCTTTATTTTGTTGTTAGAAGTTGTGCAAAGAATTCTATAGTCCCAGTTTAGGTAAATAGTTTCACAAGTCACAGAGGAGATGGACAATGTAATGAAGAAAGAAACCGAAAACGGTTGAAAGGACAGTGCAACACCAGCATGAAGAAAGAAGTTACAACATAACAAAAAAAGAAATCATTCAAAGTTTCAAACCCAAATATTCCAATTGGCTTATATATATGGGATGAATATGATTGTAAAGGGTTCATATGGAGATGTAATTCAGATAGTTGTTGATTCTTGTTAGTCAGTTGTTATTTTCCATTTTGTGTAATTGTTAGCTAGAGTTCTAGAGTCTGGGTTTTTGGAACCATACCAAGGATATAAAAAAGTAATGTCCTATTGTAATGTTGGAAGAGAAAGGGTTTGGGTTAACCTTGTTTCTCAGTAGCGTAGAGTTTTGTTGTTATCTTTGGCATGACCGAGTTGTGCCTGTAACTCAGTTGAATCATGTATTGAGAAGAAACATATGATGTTAATACAAAGAGAGACCCAAATTTTGAAATTATTGTTTTTTTAGCTTCATATTATCTTGAATGTTGATTCATATTGTCTTTATGTCAGATATACTTAATTGGATATATCTTCTTTATGAATGCAACACAACTCAGTTTTCTTTAATCTGGGATAGGAATGTTTAGACAGTTCTAGGTTTAATATATCTTGCGAAAGACTAACAACGATCTTGAAACTGTATGGATTTGTCTAAGTATTATTCTTACCCTTCCCTATTTTTCTCATCTTGGTTTCACTTCAGGTGAGACTTATTCCCTTCAAGGAAGATGAAAATTCCAACGCTCTAGACTACTTCGGTACCTTTTGTTGGTAACTTGAGAAGGACCCTGGTCTGATCAATTCCGCGCCAACAACTGTCAAGCCTTAACGGGTGGATATCTTTCACTTGACAGAACACATCTGTCTGTCCCTCTGAACGAAAATAATTTTATAGTCCTTAGGAAAGGAATAATTTCACCATATATAGAGAGTGTTCCCCAACCTAACGTAAATTATCTTGAAGAAGATTTGGGAGTATACTCTATCATTTCTTATGAGGGTGACATTATCCTTGAACCAATTGATTTTAAAGATGGCATATGGCACATGCATTTCGATGGCTCATGCTCAAAGTAAGGTAATGGAGCCGACATCATTCTATATTATCCTATAGGTAAAATCCACAATTTTTCTTATAGGTTAGAATTTGATTGCACAAACAATGGCATTGAGTTTGAGGCCTTACTGTTAGGCATAAAAAATGCATGTAGCCTTGGTTGTGGCCACCTTATAGTTTTTGGTGATTCTAAACTTGTGGTGAACCTTGTACGTAAGATTTATTTGCTAAGCAACATGTTTCTTAAATTCTATACCCAAGATGTTTGGATGCTCATTTAAAATATGTTATCATTTAGCATCACTCATGTTAAGAGGGAACTTAATTCAATGGATGATAGGTTAGTTGTGTTTGCAACATCTCCTACCCGACAATGTTTACCTTAATAAACTGATTGTAAGTTCCAATCTCTATATCATCCTCACATCCCTGATAATGTAGAGTCATGGCAATTTTTCCTGAGTGATGAAGGCATTTGTGCTTTCATACAAAATGAACCTTTTAAGCCTAAATAAATCATATCTATTGAAGATGAAAAATTTACTAAAGGCTTGAATCCTCTCGAAAGTTTATTTTTGTCGAATGATGTAGGAAACAAAGAGACAAATAAGAAAGAGGAGTCGAAAAGGAAAGTGGGTGATACCATTTCCTTGAACCTTGGGACACCCGAATCTCTGAATATCATTAAAATAGGTGCCCAAAGTTTCTAGTGAAGAAAAAGTGAAATTCACTGAGCTACTCTGTGAATTTCAAGATGTTTTTGCATGGTCATACGAGGATATTTGTGGTTTCGATCTTACTCTCATACATCATGCCATTCCTATCAAGGAAGGGGTAAAACCAATTAGGAAAAAACAAAGACCTATTAACCATGCACTAGAAGCTACTATTCGAAAAGGGATTGGAAAAGTTGTTAAAATATAATATAATCTTTCCAGTTAAGTATTCCAAGTGGGTTTCAAATCTGGTCCCTGTTCTGAAAACTACTAGTCATATCAGGTTGTGTGTCGATTTCCACACATTGAATAGAGCAAGAGTCAAAGACCATTTTCTGCTTCCTAATATGGAAATGATTCTACAACAGGTTGCAGGGTCACAAACGATGTCCTTACTTGATGGATTTTATGGATATAATCAAATCAAGTTGAAAAGGACTAATAGGTATAAAACCACCTTTACTACATGTTGGGGAACATTTTCTTATGAAAGAATGACTTTTGGCTTGTCTAATGCAGGTGCCACTTTTCAAAGAGCTATGTAGATAGATTTTGATGATCTGATCGGTAAAATTATCCAATTTTATCTTGATGATTTGAATTTCTAGTCAAAGAATCGGTTGGATCATTTTGGTCATCTTAGAAAAGTTCTCACATGATCCAGAAAATTTGGCATTTCTTTAAATCCTTCCAAATCTATTTTTGGTGTTACTAAGGGAAAACTTATCGGTCATATTGTTTCTAATTCAGGAATAAGTATTGATCCCGAAAGAATTATTGTGATTCTAAACCTTCCTACCCCAACCTCCAAGAAAGAAGTTCAAGCTTTCATGGGGATTATCAATTTTGTTCATAGGTTTGTTCCTGATTTTGTTGTCATGGTTAAATCAATTCATAATCTTCTGAAGCAAGATCGTTCTTTTTCTTGGAGAAATGACGTCGAAAATGATTTCCTTAGGATTAAGAAAGCAATCCGTTATGCACCGTGTTCTGGCGAAACCAGATTTTGAGAAATATTTTATCATATATACCAATGCCACTGAAGAAGCAATTTATGCTATCCTATTACAAAGCGATGACCCAAACAATGAAAAACATGTAGCTTACATGAGCCAGAGTTTATCAGATGATGAAATCAAGTACTCTTATATTGAGAAACATGATTTTTCTCTTGTTAAGCCTATAGAAAAAAATTTCCACATTATTTTAGGAAAACATATGCAGGTAAGAGTCCCTTTTCCCATTGTCAAGTTTTTGCTTTCACAAACTTATCTTTCAAGAAAACTTGCACATTGGCTTGCCAAAATTCTGGAGCATGATTTGACGATCATAACTTCAAAGAAAATCAAGGGACGAGACCTATCTCTTCACTTAGCTCAACATACTGAACCAAGTGAAGAACTTGACGATCAAGATAATCCTCTTTCAGCTCTGTTTTATATTGAGAATCAAAATCTTGTTGTATGCGAACACCCTTGGTATAAAAATATGGTGTATTATTTGCAGTATCAAAAGTGTTTGGATGAGCTGGATCCTCATCGGAGAAAGATACTCCACTTGGAAGATTCCAAGTATATCATTTTAGGATACTTTTTTTTTAGAAGGTCTGTTGATGGTTTGTTACTTTGATGTGTGAATTATGAATAAGCAGATAAATTGTTACATGAAATTCATGGCTCGTCAATTTCTATCATTCAAATCAGTGGCCATTTTTCTGCTAAGGCTACTTCTTTTAAAATTGTAATAAATGGTTACTATTGGCCTACAATATTCCGTGATTCTTATAAATTCACAAAATCTTGTGATAAGTGCCAAACGTTTGTTGGGAAAGAATGCCTTTCTACCATGCCTTTACAACCTATCCTCATGGATTTCCCCTTTTCCAAATGGGGCCTAGACTTTATCGATCCTATCAATCCTCCATATTCCGTAGGACATATATTTATTTTTACCACCACTGATTACTTTACTAAGTGGACCGAGGCTATCACTCTTAGACATGTATGGGATGAGCAGATAATTTATTTCCTAGAATCTAATATCTTTTCTAGATTCGACATTCCATTAGAGATTATTACAAACAATTGACCAACCTTCATTTCTGTAAACATGAATCATTTTTTGGCTAAGTTAGGGGTCAAACATTTCACTTCATATTATTATTACCCTCATGGAAATGGGAAGGAAAATTCCACTCCAATGGAAGGAAAAGAATGTTATATAAGACAAACCTCTCCAGTGGCACACGCTCCTCACTTATGTTCTTTAGGAAGATCGCACAACCTCCAAATCAAGTACATGTTCTAATCCATTTCAACTTGTATATGGTCAAGAGGCTATTCTTCCTACTGAGATAGATCTTTCCTCCTTACGACTGATGCTACATATTGAAGAATTAAATTCTTCCAATGTTCCCCAAAGGATAAATGCACTATTAGCCCTAGAAGAACAAAGGAATTTTTCCTTGGAGAACATAAAAAGAAGGCAAAAACTGTGAAAAAAGTATTTTAATAGATGAGAAAAAGTTTCTAAATTCAAGATTGATGGGAAAGTCCTACTATGGAACTCAGCCCCTGCTGAGAGAGGAAGACATTCTAAGTTCCATAAATTATGGCTAGGTCCTTTCAAAAACCCTTTCGTCCTAGGTGCAAACTGATACCTTCTAAAGGATTTGGAAGAGTGGTTATTCTCTTACAGTACCAATGGTTCCCACTTGAAACATTTTTTGGAACCAACTTGATCATTAAACACTTGTATAAAAATGATTGTTGTATATAGTCTTTTATTTCACCATTTTTTTTTACTTTGGTTTGTTGAGATTTCAGTTTCTGTTGTTTTATTTTTCATACTTCTCAGAAATAAAGTCTAAATCAGTTTTTCCATAACAATGTCATTCTATAAGTATTGTTGATCAATAAACAATAAGGTATGCACCGTTGTCACGATGTCCTCCTTTTAGACATCGCTGAAATTGATTTTTTCTTTCAACACTGTTGTAGGATAGTTGTTTTTGTCTTCTCCCCTATTTCTGCTATCCCTTTCTTCCCTCCATCCTGAGATCCAAAGAGCATATTAGAAAATTCTCCTTGAAACTTCAAGAAGCATTATGTATTACATATTGATCGAATGTTATGCATACAGGACCAAACCCCCTCATACGTACCACTTTCCATAAGTTATTCCCAAAGTCTCGTCTCATTATTTCCCTTAAACCATATTTTTCCCCCCTGCTACATAATTATCATTTTTAGTAGTTTTTTCTATCATCTACTTCTACCGATATGTGAAACTAGACATTCTGAGTTCTGAATCTATTAGAAACAAATTTCCCTATGGAGTCGTCAGTTTGTTGACACCCAAAAGCACAATGTGGGGTACCAGCATGCAAATTGGTTGCAATGCCTTATTATTTATATATAATTAATAATATACTAGATAGGTGGGACCCCATATGTGAATGATGATTACATATGCCTTGTCTCTTATGTGCTCACGTCTATTATTGCAAAAATTACTCTACAGTTTTAAAGGGAATGGATGTTGTTTTAATGACCATCTTGGTTATTCTGTTGCAAATCTATTTTGATTGGTTGGTGTAAACTCCAAGCATAGGATATATTTGGATATGGCATATTGCACTTATGAGTTATTTTGATTTCATGGAAATTGGTTAATTTTTAAGGGTGGAAATGCTTCCCTAGCAAAAACTGGGGACATACATATTGTGTGTGAAGTGTTAAGCGCACACATTAGGCTTGAAAAAATTATGGAAGGTGGCATATCCGACTTTGTATTGAAATTTTGATGCTATCTATAGTGGATTATGTGTTGGAGGTGTTAGTGTGCTCTTACTGGGATATGGTTGATGGAATTAATGTAGATACGATGAGAAATTACTACACGTCGCTCTAACCCTACCTCGAGGTCTCCACCCTCTCTAGGTTCGCATTTGGTTGATTGCTAGGTTGGTGATGCCTACGTCTTTCTTGACCTTGGAAGAAATAATTGTTTTTTGGTTTTCCTTGGCATTCTACAAACAAGTATGAAATCTCTTATTGCTCCATCCATGAAATATAGCTATGCTCATAATTAAATCTTAATGTTGGCTCTTGCATTCGCTTATAGACTGTGTTTTTCCAAAGTTTAATGCATGTGGGTATCAACTATGCAATGGAATTTTAATGGAGTTCCTCCATGTTGGCATTTAAGTGTTCAACTTAATTCATAGTTGAAAATGCATTTCTCTTTGAATGAATTTGTGTCCAAAATATGTGGTTTCTCTATGGCTATAATTGTTGGAAACTTTTGTAGCAAAGGTTGTTCGGTATTAACTCGTCTCTAGTCATTTAAATTCGAGGGTTTCTTGTCTCTGTGATATAAAATAATGGTTGTTTTCTTAATTCCATTACCCGTCTATGGAAGATTTGTAGCTCCCGTCTGTCAATTGTTTATATATATATGGGTATATTTTCTTGCGACCGTCATGAGGGGTTTATGGAGAGTTCTATGGAAAATATGTTGTGATAAGAGATGGTTAAAGTGTTGTTTTTTGCAAAACCCTTGAAGTGTCCACCTTATTGCTTGCCCGACCTCAGTTCTTTTGATGAGTCACATTTTCAAACTCTGAGTTCGATGTATGTTATTAGTGGTTAATCCAACATTGGAGAGGTTGGATATTCACATATTTTTTTGTCATGCATCCATGGGGTCTTGTCGATTTGTTTTGTATGATGTTAGATTAATAGCACCAGGTCCACTGGATTCTGAACCCATTCTGTTATAAAAAAAATATTGAAGGTTGTGACACCTGCCTCATATGTTGAAGAGTTGTTGACTATGTTTTGTTCCATAGCATGCTTAATGTGGTCTGATTTTTGTAGTGTTGAATATCTTTGTTGACAAAATATTATAAACAAAAAACTCTGTGAATAAAGGAAATAAAAGTGTATAGTGAGAAGAGTTGTTATTTGCATTAAATCGTGGGTTGTTGGTTGATTATCGATGAGATTTGTTTGGTCTATTTTGGAAAACTGTATAATGATAAGATAATAAAACAACAGTTGCACATGAGTTTTGAACCCAGTTTGTTCACACAACAACTATTTTTTTGTTGCCTTATGTTGCGTTCTCAGCCCCATTGCGCATTGAATGTGGTATATTTTTAGCTGTTGGAATGATTATTTGGACAATATATTATTAAAACAATTATGTGAATACAAATAAAGGGTGTGCAGTGGATAGTCTTGGAGCTTTCCTGGTGTTTTGAAATAGTTGTGTATTGGATTTAAATTATAAAACATAGAAGTGTTTTGGCAATTATGTAGAGAAGTGTTTTGGCAATTTTGTTCTTGATGGTGATGGCATTTTTAATAAGTGTGATGGCATATTATGGAACATTAATCATTTGGTTCCCTTTAATTGTACCATTTTTCACACATTATAACCCCTTCACCTTCCCATATACACTTATAGCATTCCCTATTCTATTATTAAGAATTTAAAAATATTTTATTAAAATAAAATGGATTAAAATATAAGTTGGTTGATGACTGGTGTTTGAAAGTTGGATATAGATACAGTTTCAGTTACTTCTGCATTTGCTTGAACAATATTCATATATCTTGTCCCATCCATGCTACCATTTTTCATAAATTATAAACCCCTCATCTTCCCAAGAACCCTACCACTCCCTGCTCAAATAGAAATTGATTGATGAAGTTTTAAGGTGTTAATGGATGGATTGAATGTATTGTGTGGTGAATAATAGAGCCAACATTTTGATTTTATTTAGGTAGAGTTTCATACATGGATTGTTAATATTTTTTCATGACATGTTTTAATATTGATTCACGATGAGCTTCTTTAGTAGAGACAGTAAGGGTGGAGGCAATAGAGGCAAAGGAAATTGGAAGAGAGGCCATAAAAGGCCTCGGTTTTCAATTCATTTTGATGTTGACCCACAAGAATTAAATCAACTCTTTCAAGATGGGTTATTCAACTTATTTGGCCATGGGATCCTCCAACCTCGACTTGAAATACCTCCCTTCTAAGCACATCAAAACTTTTTCGGTATTCATGTTCCTCCTCATGTGTCAATGCAACAAGAATCGCCCGCTAATGATGGTTGGAAAGAAATTTTCCACCAACCTATTTTTCATCACCATGGTTGGACAACTTCTTATTTTCCATTATCCCCTCCACCACTGCCAAAGAATCAAATTTCCCAAGCTGATCATGTTGTCTCACTCGTACAGTCATCTCATGCTAATAAGAGGTTAAAAACTGATGTTCCCAATCCTGTACAAGATAAAGGAAAGGGAGTGTCCACTGCCTCCAAATCATCCAAAGAGTCCTCTGAATATGTGTCTTCATGTCTTCATCTTAAGGATGATTCTTCTCACATTATCAATGCAGTCCAACCTCAAGGTTCCAATCAGCCTAAGGCTGCCATAGAAAGATCAAAAGGAGACAACGGTGAGAAGAGGCCAAATGCCTCTCACAATAAAAATGGTTTTTAAATGATGATTTATGTTGTTTTCTATTGAGGACAATATTTTTACTTTGACAATGTTGTGGACAAGAAGCATATATCTAGGTAGGTTTTGGGGGACATCATGGATATAATACTTTTTTTGGATATGGTCATATTATATTTTGTTGATATTTAAAATATTTGATCATAATTATGAGAGTGAGAGTTACAAGGATGATATTTGAATCAAATAATTGAGTTTTATATTTCATGTTTGATTATTATTAAAGGAAATAATTGGGAGTCACAAGGGGTCCCACCTATTTAGTTATTATTTAATTAAGACCCT
>JZKD02S0837723.1:463210-530482 GCA_000966675.3 Picea glauca
TGTCTCAACTAATTAGTTAAGCTAATTATATTTAACTAAGAAGGTAGTTGAACTACCATAACCTATTGAGAAGTAATAAAATTTCAATGAAAGGAAGAGACAAAGGGAGGAGAATAGAAGAAGAACTTTCTCCCTATATTTAGGGTTTAGTATGTAAGGTCTCTGTTTGACTCGTCTTGCATCTGGTTTCAAAGGGATCCTCATCTCTCCCATAGGCCCTTTAATTCCCTTCATATCAATGAACTTGGTTGGAAACAAGTCCTGATATTCATGCAGTAATTCTGTAATCTTGTCAATAGTGGCAGCATCCCAATAATCTCCAACATTTGCAAGATTCTGTGTCTGTTCTATTCTAATATTGACCTTCTTAATTTTGATTGGTTGTCCAATGAATGGTAACTCAAATCTTGTTCCTTCCACATCTCTTTGGCCTTATGTTTCTGCGATGTTCACCTTTCTTGGATCATCGTCTTCATCACCATTGATGTTGTAATAGCCTTGCAGTTTCTGGAGAGGCGCAGCCCATTCATCCTCTTCTTGCTCCGAAGGGAGGTTAGATGCCTCTTTGAATACTTTCTATATTACAATCTGCAATGCTTTATCTACTGAAGGATATTGACTTTCAAATAATAAGGTGGTTACAAAATTCTGAGTCATACCTTCCCAATCTGTAGTGATGAGGAGCAATGCTGCTTGAAGGTACCAGTTGATAGGTGTTGTTTCCAGTTTTTTAATGAATTTGTGCACCCACTTATCCTGAGGAATGTTTCTCCAGGCTTCTTCGCAACTTCGTACATGGTCCTTTGGGCAACTTCGACCTGTGTACTGAACTTTGCATCCTTCTACTTGTGTTGATAACCGCGTTGTCATCAAGGTACGACATTGTAGCCATCATGTAATGTTGTTTTTGTGTGTCCCCCACCATCTTGTTGGTGTGGCTTTCTGGGCCTCATTCATTGCCAATAATATTTGTTGCGTTGGTACACTTTCTTCAAATTCTGACAAGAAGGTTTCTAAAGGGTTCAGACCATCAAAGGTGGGTAAGTTACTTACTATTGTGTCGATCTAGTGAACTTCTATGGTTAATATAGCACATATTATTGTATATACTTCATACATTTTATTCTTCCAGTTTTCCAGTGCTTCTTTTGAGTCTGATGAACATGCACTGTCACTTTTCCAGATTAGGTTTCCATCGGTCGTAGTATTAATGTAATATTGATGTCTGGCTGTTAATTTGTATATGTTTTTCAGTTCATATGCATGGTCTTCTTCTCTGATGGGCTCTGTGTATCACTAACATTCATCTGGATCTAAGGGTGCAATGACCCTAAGGCCATATCTTTCAAACATCATATGTATCTTCTTTAAATCAACTACAATGCAATTATTGAAAGCCCAATCAATTGCTAACAACGCATGGTAAGGACAATTATCATCAACTATCTCAATTACCTCAAAATCTGTAAACATTCTTAATCCGTCGATGTCCACAGGTACATGCTCCAATCATCCAAAGGGGCTGACAGCTTGTTGATTATCCATCCTGAGCCTGATGGGGGAATAGATCAACTTGGGTTTTCCCATTAGTTCCCAGGTTTTCTTCATCATGACATTGACCTCCGACCCTAAGTCAAGGACCATGTAGTCTATATCATACTCTCCTATTTGATCATTCAAGTGTAATTCCTTATTTGTCCTTCTCTTTTTAGCGATTTGTTGTACTGCCCTATTCAATAAAGGGTCTACC
Source organism: Picea glauca (assembly GCA_000966675.3). Lineage (NCBI taxonomy): Eukaryota > Viridiplantae > Streptophyta > Pinopsida > Pinales > Pinaceae > Picea > Picea glauca. The sequence continues at coordinate 464,961 of JZKD02S0837723.1, forward strand.
TTTTCTAGCTCATATTGTTTGATTAAATTTTGTAGATATTGTACAATGCTCTCATCCTGAATCAACTTAATACAAGTATATATAAATTCCATGAGATTGCTTACCTCTTTTCCTTCTTTTGGCGAAGCAGACTGATTGAATGCCAGAGGCATTCCATATTCTCTTACTTCTGGCCGTGTCTTTGATGAAGAGCCTTGATCTTCTTAGAACTCTTTTCTTGCCTCCTCAAATATATGTCTTTCTTTCTTTGCATCAAAAGTTTGAGTCTTCTATGCCGCTTTCCTGACTTCTGATTCTTTTGTAGTCTTTCCTTGGGTCAGTCTGTCTTATCCTGTAACAACGCCTCCTCTAGTGATAAAAACAACTCTGGGGTCTTCTTCGTGAAGTTCGACATATATCATTTGCACTTGCGGTTTCTGCTAAGGTCCTAGTCTTTCCTGAAGCTTAGACAACAATGTTTGACATTCCTTGATAACATGCTCGAAGGAGTTGCAATAGCTGCAAGTGGTACAAGGGTTATGATAGTCCCTTGCTAGGTGTCCTAGCTATGCACAGTTATAACAGATTATATGTCCTCAGCCTCGACCCATATCTTGTCCTCGTCCGCATTCTCTAAATCCACCGTGAGGATTGAAGTTTCCTCTCCCAGGGGAGTTATACTGCATAGTGTTTCCTTCTTGCTGTACTTCACCTTGAATTTTGTATATGTCTCTTAACCTTTCATGCATGAGGTCATAATCCCTACAATCCCTATCATAATTCCCCATGGACTTATAGAATGTGAAATACAAATTTGTGGGTGTTTGAACATATTTTTTCATATAATAGCACTCACCAGGGTGATGTCTATTTCAGCATACCTCGCACCAGGGTAAGGTGACTTGCTTCAAAGGGCTTATAGCTCCAGAGGCTAAGTATTCATGGAATAGGGGATAGTGTTCCTTGTCATGGCCTTCTAATATGCATATGACACACCAAATATCTTCTCTTTTATCTTTTTCCTTGTCTTTCTTCATATCTTCGACTTGAAGAGACAAACTGGTTAGCTGACTCAAGATTTGACTCATACCTGAATCATGGCGATCTCCAGCGCCTCATCCTACGAAGCAATCTTCTGTTGCATCAAAGGAACTCTGATGTGTGGTAAAAGGGAAAAAATGAACCACTCTTTGTTCTGCTCATCCAGAATCTGGAAAGTTAATTGACCTGTTAAGGTCTTAAATATCGAATCAAATTCCCAAATGGGTTCAGCTACCTTATGATTGATCTCTTTTAGCTTTGTAATACATTGTGATTTCGATTTGGATTTCTTGAATTCTGCAATAAACACATTCTTGATTTGATTTAGCGGCTTAGGTTGTACAAGTCCTTGGACAAGCTTCATGTACCAACTCAGTGAAAGATCCCTTACGTTATTACTAAAATGGGTCATTTTAATAGCTTCATCAATGACATTTTTAATATTCCATACCGCTTCACCTAGGAACCAATGTTGATCAGGGTCTTTAGACCCATCTCCCCTAAGATAAGGAGCCTCATCACATCTGCCATAGATCTTCCTAGGTTTCCTAGGTTTCCTATCTGAGTATATGTTGAACTGCTAGTAATGGTACTCTGAGGACTCTGGTGACTCTGACTATTTTGATTGCTTGGTGCTGCTGAAACAACAAGGGGGATTAATAGTACTTACTTCAACAGTCTGTGTAGTTCCTAAAGTTTTTGGCTCATCCCGATGAGGTTCTTCAACTTTCCCTTCCTCTGCCCTAGAGGGTTATGAATGCTCTCCATCCATCAGATCTGCCTCTTCTCCACTGTAGAAACTCTCGTCCCCGTAGTTCTTGAATAAGTTCACAAGATGAACTTCTCTGAACGCTCTTCCACTGCGCGTATGTCTAGCTTCGGTGTCGCTATCGCTGTCGAAATTCCTAAACATTAGCTTTTCTAGATCTGACCAATCTACTGTATCTTCAAGATGTTCTTCTCATGCAATAGCATCTTGATCCTCGTCTTCAAAAAATGTAAAAAGTTTCCTCTGGATCCCTTGAAGAAATATCTCTCAGCTTGGCTAAATGACTCTACTATGTCAACAAAAAACTAGGTGATGTACTCTCCAATGGTGTTATCAAACCATTGATCTACTACTCTTGATATGACGTTATCAACTCTCTTGACCTTCTTGATCAGCGTCGACGTCCAAACTATAGGAGGTCTAGATCTGATCTCAAACTGGGTATCTGCTAACCTAGCTAACCATTCATATAGCTCCTGATGGATTCCTCCAAAGAAAATCTTGTGTATATCAATAAATATATATCTCTCCAACCAATACTTTGTACTAGGATTAGGGTTCTTGTTCTGGGCTTCATCGAAGTCCTTTTCTTGAACCTCTATCCACTTTTGAATCTCTGTCTTTGATGGAAACCACCTTGACATTCCCTCAAGAATATTCATGTCCCGGCAATGGAACCATTTGTTGGCACAGGGGTAGAACCAGGGTTCAGCTCCAAGAGCGCACCAACAATCCCTGGCTACTATCCCTTTCGGAAACACTTGCAAGGCAGATGCAGTCTCACCTGAAGCAACTATGTGGGGGTTGCAGGACAGAGATGTATACAACCAGAAGGAATGTAAAGTGGGTTCAGAGTGATCGACACACAACAATCTAGTATTCTTTATCCTCTTATAATCTACTACACAAGTTATATATTAGATCTAACACATTACCATCATAAAAACATATCAAATGACAAAGAACAGAGTATCACTCACACATAATACAAGATATGTGTGGTTCACCCTCTCTCTAGGGCTATGTCCACAGAACTGTGCTTTATAATGTATTAAGATGAAGCATACAATTCTTGTCTGTGCTCTTAGCTAGAAGATCTTCTTTCTTCTCCTCTATGTCTCTCTCCTTCCTACGCACCCAGTTGCAGGACTTGACCTTCGCACCTAGCTTAAGATCTTACAATACCAGAAGACTCCCACACTTAGCTCTTCTCTCTCACACAAAAATAATCACTCATGTCAATAATACAACTAGATCGAACCCCCTTTCCTCATGTAGGTTCTTATTTATACATTACAATAGCTCACCGACATCCTTAGTTCAAAACCTAGGTGTCAAAACCCTAGATACCAAAACCCTAGGTGTCTAAAACCCTATATCAACTTGACCTGCGTTTTCAGGGCTTCACTAGCCTATCTTTCCTTCCTTCTCATGCGGTGCTCCAAAGCATCCAACAGTGGATTTTTCTTTTTACTGAGTTGTCCATGATCCATCTTTCTTGTTGATTTGTTGTCCTTGATATCCTTGTTCAACGACTTGCTTCCTTTTACTTCGCTCTGTCTTTTCTCCTCTTTTGCTCACTTCGACCCAGTAATAATCATTGTGTCTTCTGTGCAGTTCGCATTCTGCCTTTTCTTCCTCGATCTTCACTTACTTTCATAACCAAGGGCCAACAATAGAATTTATCTTGTTTACCTTGCAGAGGAATAGGTAGTGGTTTCATCTGTTTACCAGTAAAATCACCACAATTGAAAAGCCACCACCATCTTGTCTGGAATCCCTTCTTGTGAGAGAACCAACACAGAGCAATAAGTAGAGGCAGCATACGCAAAGACAAATCGAGAGCCAATATCATCCCTTCTAGCTTAAGATCCATTGCATTTGATAGAGTTGACTCAAAAACATCAGGACCAAGTGAAGTTAATCCACCCACAATGAAGGCATAGGTAGGGCAGTAAGTAAGGGTAGCTATAATGAGATGGTGACCCACCTTACTCACAGGGATTTTTTCATTCTTACTTGTGTGAGATCGTTCTAGGAACAAACCCAAATACCATAACTTAAACTCTAAGAGCATAACCACATGCCCAAAATCCTATTATCAAAACATTAGGCTCTGTCGTAACAGGGAGGGATCTGGGGTAAGGTATTGGCCCTTAAAATATTATACAAGTTATTCCACCAAGCTAATAAACTAGAGAAAATGATCAATATGTACCTATATTTTTCAATAACTCTGCACATCTATAGATATAGTAAAAAGTGCATGCATGCCATATCATCAGTTGGAAATGGAATTGCTCAATCTTCATCTATAACATGTGCTTCCTATGCCTTTGTCTTTGATACTTAGGCTCCTTCCTTAATATATTATGTTTTCTCCTTTGCCTTATCTATTTCTTCCCATGATGACTCTGTACCCAAATCTCCTACTACCCATGCTAATAGATTAACTTAATCGGGGGCGGGTTTTGCCTCTACCTTCACCGGTCCTAGTTTAATTGCTTCAATGTGTGCTTCAACGTGTGCTTCAACCTATCCCATTTATTGAAACAAAGGTAGAAGAGCCAAAGTAAGAAATTCCATAGGTGGTTGTAGTCCCAGATAGAGATTAATACCCTCTCGTTGCAGAATATCCAGTTTGAGTGCTTACCAATATATTTTATTCTCTATTATTTTCATTTATTGAAATTCATTTTCATTTCTTTATTTCTGTAAGTTTGAATTCATTTCTTTAGGTGGGGTTGGTTTATTATCCATCAGTAGAAGATGCATATCATGTAGCCCAACTATTTTCATATCCTTCAACAACAACACCAGTAGTACCAATAGCGCCATAAGCAGCAGTAGCAACACTAGTTCGTCCATAAGCATAAGTAACATAATCAAAGGCGTATGGAGTAGAGCCAGTAGCATTTGTTTCATAACCTTTCCCAACATCTCTACATGTTTAGCCACCACCATTTTTACCACCTCGTTCAACATCCCTTATGGTAAATCCATTACCAAGTATAGAAGCATCCCTTCTTGTTCTAGATCGAGACCCTATAGTTAGAGACCAAGATCAAGACCCATCATCCATTAACCCAATTTCACTAAGAGCATAGATAGTTGAAGCACCCATTTCATAATACCCAACATCAGAGGAAGATCTATATTGATACTGAGTAGTTGTTATGCTTATTGGCCCAGTGTAAGGTGCATAGCCAAGAACACCAATAGCTTCGGTAGGTCCCATTGATTTAGTCTTACCACCATTCGATGCAGAGGTAAAGGCAATGGTAAGCACCAAGCCAAAGAACCAATCCTACCTATTAACTCGACTCGTGGCTACCTTATGGGGTTCAAAAGTAATAATCATGATCAATTGAAACTAGATCAATGATATCCCACCACCAAGAAATTATGCGTATATAGATCACATGGCATTGGCTACGAAGATGCCTGCCCAGTCTTGGACTCTGACTGCTCTCTCCTTGTGGTTGAATTCATGCATAAATCCTCGTATGGATCTTATTCCTAGTTTGAATAAATGAGGTAAGCTTCCTATGCCTATTCTCTATTTTCTACCTTTGCTTCTGTCTCTATGGGATCATTTACTGGCGATACTTCAATTGGTGCTGGTTCTTAATCAACAGGAACTAAATGAACAACAATTGGTTCTTTAACAGTAGCTCCTGGATCTTAAACTACAAGATCAATTAGGTAAACTACTGGCTCTGAAGTTGATTCAACTGAAACTGGGACTTCTGTAGATAGAATTGGATATGGGTCTTGATCTTTCTCTCGAAATGAAATAGGCTCTGCTACCTTTCCCTTTCATGCCCAAGTTCTAGATTCTAGGTTAAAAAGGTACACTACCCATGAAAGTGCTTACTTGGATGTTTCTTCCTCTTCCTCACCCAAGGGATTGGGGTGAGCATTCAAACCCTTTGGTTGAGCCAAATTTCATTTCTTATACTAGAACTCCTCAGACCTACTAAGTGGTGCTATAGGACATGGACCTACTCGAACCCCTTAGTAGACCTCTTACTACTTTAGATACTCCAGCGACAATTATTTATTCTATCTTATCTAGGACTCTTCTAGTAGGAATATACTCTTTTATTAGGTATATATCTCTATTTAGAAACTAAGTGAAATTTCTTGTAACTTGAAAACAAATAGGGAATTCCTCGAATAATATGGGCGTGATAGAGAAATATTCTACTAGACTAGTCATATTTTAATCTCTCTAGAGTATCTATGCTATATAACTAGGTTTTTCAATATCTATATCAACATATCTAGGAACATGAACCTCACTAAATATCTCTACTCTTCAACAACACATAGAGGAACAAAGAGCTTCTCATACTCACAGATTTCACACTTCTTTATCTATAGCATTAGGCTTAGTCCCTAAATAAAGACTATATGTGTACTAGATTAGGAATCAATAGAAGAGAAATAATTAGGATATCTTACTCTTGATAACACACTACGGGTCGGTATACATCATCATATTACTCTCATGCTCCTCAATGTAGACTCTTGGTAGTGGTGCTTCATTCAAGACTCTTTGTTACTCCTTTCAATCCACCGATGAGACTCCTTATACCTATGCTTAGACTAACTGCTAGAGGAAAAATAACTACTTCATCTACTTTTGTTGGGGAGATGATGCATCTATATATTTTTTTGGCTTAGTGTTTCCATTACTGGTTAGTAGGAGACTCCTTAAGCTACTACTAAGGGTTGTTCCTTTAGCTGCTTACCATTTTCAATTGGTACTTCTGATGATGCTACTAGTTCCAAGTTAGTAACTCACCCTAGATCTAAAGGCTCTATGACATAGACCGTATCCAGCTTACTAAGTTAAGCAGTTGGGTATCTATCCTTAGTTTTAGGCTCTGCTCCTATTGGTGGTACTAGGGCTACCGCTGAATCGACTGCTTAACCTAGATCTGTAACCACAACCGTCTTTGTATTAGTGTTGATGTATCTCTTCAAGTAATTGCTCGGTGCTAGCTCCATAAATTTATTCTCATATGTGATGTCATGGTATGAATACTTTAATCTTAGTATCAAGCCTAACATATCTTCCTCCACAATTACTCCAAGTGGGATCTTTGGCTCCATGAGTGGGTACTTAGCATATTTTGGTAAGTTGACTGGTTTTTTTTATGGCTTTCTTCGTGGTATGTAGTCCCTTGGATATCTTGGCTCTAAAGAGGATTCCCCTAGATTTTATTCTAGTATCGGTACTATAGGTGACTTACTGTGTTTTTTCTTCGGTGATGAAGTGGATTCCTCTATTGATGCTTTGGGTGGCTCCATCTTCCTCTACAACAATCTCCCTGAAAATCCATAAAAATTTAAAACTTTCTCATCTTTTCAATTCGGCTCTGAAAATCCATCTTGCTTGGATCTAGAAATAACCTTTCTTCGTTGACCCTTCTCATGCTTCTATAACCCATCAACAATTTTTAACCTGCCTTCATGCCTAAAATCGTCTAATCCACTAGTTCTTTTCATTCAATAATTGCCTTAACCATGCAATAATTTTGAATCCTCCTCTGTATCTTGGTCTAGATCTGTCAGTTTGTTATGATATTTGTGGTACTTTCCATTTATTACTGCACGTCTCCACCATTTCGAGATGATTTTTATTGATAACTACTTTTCCCATCATGTTTCCTCTTTGATGCCCTTTAACTGTCAGATTTCATCTTTAATTCTCTCTACTTTTATCTGCACAATATCCTCTCTATTCATGATCACCTTTCTCTATGCTATCTTCTCTCTCTGTAAAGTTTTCTTCGTCCATCTGTACATTCTTATGTCTGCTTCTTTTTGTTTTATGAAATTTTTCTGGTTAGCTGGTTTACTTGATAATATTAACTCCTTGACCTCTTCAACTTTCTACTTCTTCCATGACACATTCTCTTACTTTCTCCCTTTTGGTTACTTCTTTATTATTTTTTATTCTTTTTTCTATTTACATTATAATATAGATATAAGCTTACTGTGCAGTCCATCTAGTTCACAAAAAGAATATCGTCCCTATACAGTTTCAACCGACTCCCATTAACTAGTTCTTCTGTGACCTCCACATCCAAGTTCTCCATCTTACCATCACATTCTTTTGTCACATATAAGATTAGATATAGGCCTAACCAATGTGTCTTGAACTTTCTTGGGTGATAAAAAAACTCGTTGCTAGAAATAAATACTAATTCTCGAGTGTGGAACTTCTTCTACTTGATGTGTCTATCGTGCCAAGATTTTTTAGTTTCCTTATATACTTGTTGATGGAACCCTACAACAAATCAATCTTCTTCTAATGTGATTAACTGTGATAATATTTCTTCTACTGCACCAATATCCATAAGTTATGTCATCGCAACAATACGTAGACTCGACACATTAAACTCCATAAGCATGACTGATTTCTGACCATACAATAATATAAAAGGTGTCTAACCTGTAAACTTCTTGCATGTAGTCCTATATGCCCATAACACTGCAGGAATTCTTAAATCCCAGTCATCCCATCCCACATTACATATCTTTGTCAATGAATTCTCTAGTATCTTATTGAAGGCTTCCATAGTTCCATTTTCTTGAGGGTGATATGTGATGAAGGAGAATCACTCCTACTAAGCAGTACATCAGCGGTCAGGGAAAAATCGCACAAGGAGGGAGCAGATCCCAAGGACAGAGAAGCGCCAACATTCTCATTTTGTTTTAAATTTATCATTTAATGTAAATTAAGTGTGTAAGAATTGAGGAAGGTAGAGCCATTGTATTTGTGTAAGGACTTTGTAAGTTGCCTTTAATGGCTGACAAGTAGATGAATATAGATCCAATCCGGATGAGTTGTAAATTAAATGTAATTGAATGCATTTAGGTGAGGAAGGCTCGATAATCCCATATTTTTGTGTGAGGATCAATTGTATTGAGATCATAATAAGTGAGAAGAGGATAATTCTAAAAAAAAAAGGTATATTGGAGAATTCTGGAGAGAAAAGAAGAATTGAGACTCTGTTGTATTCTAGTCTAGTAAACATTGTAAACTCTTGTAAAAAGCATTCATATTTAATAGAAAAATAGATTTCCCTGCATACAAATATCTATGTGTGTTCTATGTGAATGAGTAGGTTTTTTCTGAATTGTTACTACGCATGTGTAAATTCCATGAGTATATAAATGTTCCCTTTGCAAGAATAGATAGAATTCCATGTCTATATGAATTTATGAGTGTTATGGGCTCTCAAGGTTGTGCAAGCAGTGCACATTAGAGTTGTTGGAAAACTCTGAGAAGCCATCGCAAGGCGTGTTCTAGGACTCATTCAAGAGTTTTATGAGGAGCATGCTAGGTGGGCACACCAGAATCAGTTAATATCAGAAGGGATAGTGAAAGAGTGCATAGAGTGAGCGCAAGGAGTGTTACACATGATTTTGGTCACTCAGGTGATGTTTCTACAAGTGATGTATTTAGGCTCCCACAAGGACTTTTTGCCAGAGAAAAGTGACTGTTATCTTCTTCCAAAAACACATTTTTAAGATGAGTTTGCAGGCTACCTATGTTATAGGGTGTGAAAATCCCCCATTCTCACAGGCAACCCACACTTGGGGTGCGAACTGTTCGCAGTCTTCTCTATAGATATGGTGCCAACCTATTTTTTGGATTGAAAAGGAGAAGAGGTCACGAAGGTTCTAGAAGGGGATCTTCTAGAAAATGAGTTGGCATTCACATGGTTGGCATCCTACTGACTTCTCAGATTTAGTGGGATCATCCTCATCCGTGTAACCATCTCTCCTTCTCCTATATATTGAAAGGATTCTCATGGAAAAGGTTAAGCAAGATTGAATGGAGAATTGGTGAAAGAATTGTGTGAAGAACACTGCTTGGATATAAGCTTGGAGACTCTTTTTGGCCCACCAAGTTGTATTGGATCTTCTTCACGCAAGTATAGAGCAAGTGTGTGTGTTGGAACCAAGGGCCACTGAAAGGAAGCTTGCGACATCAAGGCGATCTAGTTGTATCTTCTAATTTCAATTAATATAATATAGTGGCATGTCCCTTTCCCATAAAATTACTCTTATTTTATTGCATAATTGCTTGATCATATGCATAGGTTGAAATTGAATATACTTTTCTATCTTCACTTGGTTGGTTTGTGTTGTCTTGGACTTGATTTCACAAGAGCACCGGAGCGAAGCGGAAAAAACAGAGACCTAAGGAAGCAATATAAAGGTATGTCCCTCATTCCTTCTTATTAGTAAATTCAATGACTACAGTTTAGGGAAAGAGTCGTGTCTTGTCCTGGTTTGTTCTAGATCCAGGTGGATCTAGGGAGATCTGTTAGTGTCCACACCTACCAATTTATCCGATAACAAAACTGGCATCTCCACTGGGGATACAACCCATTTTAGTGGTTTTTTCTTGGCCATTTTCTCTTAACCTACCATTTTTCATTCCCAATCAATCTATGAGTCTTAAGGAGACCCTTATAGACTCCCTGGATCCAGAAGTTCCCTCAGAAGTTTTATCCTTTTTCCAAAATTTGCTTGATTACAAACCTTCTCGCACTACACCCTTTTATAGCCTACGAGAATCACTAAAGTTCGCACCCTGGTGTTCAGTTCAGTGCGAACTTCTCGCAGTCTGCCTATGTCTAGCCTATGAGAATCCTTGATTCTCGCACTGTGCCCCACTCCCAGCCTATGAACTCACTTGTAAAAATTTTGGAATAGGTCTTTTGTGTCCTCAGATGCCCAAATTTGTTTGTGTGTCTAGGAAGAACTTCTCTGTCCAGTGATTGAATGTTTCTTGACTTCAAATTTCATGAATGATTAGTTTTTGGAAATCGAAAGCTTGTCTTGATCATTTTTCTCAATTTTTACCTCTTGACCTTTTCTTAACAAGGGTATAATCTCTGGTTTTGAAATCCGAGTGCTTGTTTGGTCGGGAGCCTTTGATTGGTTTAAAAGTTGAGATCAATTTTCCTTTTCAATTACTTATTACTTGGAAAAGTTTTACCCATGTGCATTTGAAGAGACTAGTCTTGTTAGTTTGTTATTTTTGTCTTCATTGAAAGATTGGTTTGGGTGTTTGTTGTGTATTTCTTTTTCATTGGTTGCTTGTTTTTTCTTAGTTCCATCCGTGTTGTTTGGTTTCTAATGAAAAGATAAAGACATTTTCTTTTTTAAAAGCACCCTTGTATTCGAAAAATATTGGCATTCAAGTACTGAAAGACAATGAATAGAGAATTTGCATTGTTCACGATTGTTTGATATTGAATTTCAGAGAAGATCATACATCGTAGTTTGCATTGTTCCAGAAAAATCCTCTTTCCCTCCTGTAAATAGGATTCATCGAACAATAAATTTTTATCATTCATTCATATTTATGCATTGTTGGGTCAGAATCTCACACAACATCAGTTTTGTTTCCGTCTCCTTTTGAGTAACAACAACCTTTAATAATATTGTGTAATTTTAAAATTTAACTAGTAACTTTTTCTAGGGCTCTTTTACACCAACACTAGCTAGGCTAGAGCTTTGGAATAGGCAATGAGACGGAATCTCCAAAGCACAAAACACACAATAGAATCTTGTGATAAGGAGTGTCAAATTCCATTTGTAGCATTTTGTCCTAGGAAGCCCTTCTCACACAAGGGTCAAACCTGAGGTCGCATTGAGATTGACAGAGTTACTCACCCTGCTTTTTTGATATTGGTGTAGATATTGCATGTATTACGGGGGTCACTTGAAGGTATACCCAAAATAATGATTGGAAGCCTCCCAAGCTAATGTCAGGCTAGATACCCTACCCTTGCATGTGGATCAGACTGTCGACTATTCCCCCAGGCATCATTGTTATTGGTGGTAACCATAGTAGCCTATATTCTTAGGGTCTTACACAAGGTGAATGTGAAGGGGCAAGTATTCACGGTACCTGGAATCGATGTTGGCCAGACTCACTCCGGCTCCTTTGAGGGTATACCCAAGCTTACACCAGGGTGTAAGTCCGTTAAGCAAGTCGTCAATGTAACTTTTCCACCCTAGCCCAACCCCTTCTTGTCTCTTCGTCGCGATGTTGGATTTCATCACCAACTAGTGACTTCGAAATTGGTAGGTCTTGTTTGCTTGGTTTTTCTTCCTAGATTTTACTAGCACATGTTGTTTTTTTACCCAAGTTGGCCATAGAATTTCTTTCGTAAGATTCTAACTTGATCACAATTGACCCTCCACGCCATTCACGTATAATGCAAGTCTTACCCCCAGAAGATCTGGAAGGTTCTCAACCCTTTCCTATGAACTCACCGGAGGGCTCTCCTCAACAGATTGAAGTCCAAGACATTGCCACTCCACAAGCGGAAAGAACCAACTCTCTAGAACGGTTCTGAATTACCAATTCTCGAGAGATGTATTGTGCAAGTGAATTCTTCTGGAGATTTAGTTGTTTAGTCTTCTGGATTGCCAACCGGACCTTTCATAGGACCTGAGGGTCAAGATCCTTTTTGGACTACTGGAATTTTTAGACGGGATCTCTTTGGCTCAGGAGTAGGCGTTGATATCACTATCGCACCTGAGCTACCCAAAACATTTGATCCAAACGTAGTACCTTTTACTACTGCATATTATTTTCTTGGTACAGACACTCCACCAGTCGACCACATCTTGACTATCCCCCTACAAACGGTCCATCACACAATGGTCCCAAATACTATGAGTCCTCACACCAGGACTATAGAGGCTAGACAAGCCCCCATTGGCACACCGCTTTCACCCAGATTCACCCCACCATTTCCACCCGGATATCATGCGTTGAATGCTTCTATTCCCGCTCCTACACAAATATCATCTTGGACTCCTGGTGGTTCCACTCCTTCTGGGCATCATCTTCCCAGTTTCATTCCGACACTTCCTCCACCCCCTTTCAAAGGACCTCTTCCATCCTCTACCGAAGGCACTTATCCTAGTGGCACCATCATGTCTTTCACACCTAATTACCAAATTCCTATTGGTGGACAATTTCACCAAGGAGGCCAAAATCCACCCCCTTTTGCAGGACAAATCCCAATTGGGACGCAACCCCCGATTGGAGAGAAACCCCCACCTACCCCACCCTATGGATAAAACATACCTTCATCCTTGGCCCAGTATTGGAATTATCTTATTCAACATAATCCCCACATAACTGGGGGACAACAGCCTCAAGTTAGCTCCAACATACCCCCGAGTACAGGACAACCCTATCCAGGTACGTCTAATCCTATTTGGGGCTCAAATTCCCAACCCCATGCCCCCGTTCAAGGGTACAACCCTATGAATTACTTGCCTCCACACCAACAACCGAATCTCCCCAGATATTTGCATTATATGCAAACTGCTTATGGTCCCACTGGTCTACCGACGAGACTCCCTCCCCAAAGTCACCAGTACCCACATGTGAATAGACAGTTACCCTTCTGAGCCACCCTGGACCTCCCAGATTTGTCGAGGATTTTAAATGATCCAATACATCACTCTCCTCAATGGCCCGCCATACTGGCCAAACTACCATCTGACATCCCTAAATTCAATGGTAAACTAGGAGAGGACCTGAACAATCATGTAATGACTTTTCACCTCTGGTGCTCATCTAACTCCTTGATGGATGACTCTATTCTTTTACGCCTTTTTCAGCGAACCCTCACAGGTTCCGCCGTGAAGTGGTATATAGAATTACCACGAGGCTTCTTCACTGACTTCAACACCCTTGCAATGTCTTTCCTCACCCACTACCAGTTACCGATCCGCTAGGAAACGGGAACCGAAATTTTGAGTTCTTTCAAACAAACCAAAGCCACTCATATCTCCAACCACATTCATGAGTGGCGACGGAGACGATGTCTCATCAAACTCGAACTTCCCGATTAGTTGTTGGCAGAGTGGTTCATGAAATCATTCATGAATGACATCGCTCATGACATTGCCATGGGTGGAGTTGTCACAGAAGAACAAGAAATCAGTCGTGCCAAATACCTAGACCTCGTTTACTCACAAATGGAAACTCTTTACGACTTACTCCCTGACACACCTCGTCCTTCTACTTCTGCTACTTCAGCCACTCCCGCTGATTCTCATGCAGCTGATGGTGTGATTGGCACTTTCCATGCCCAATCACATTCCATACACACCTCTAGTAACAACCCAAAATCCATTTCTTCTAATGTTCAAAATGCTTTGTCTCCTACCCCTGCCACCGACAAGACTTCTGAGGTAAACTCTGTTCAATATACCCCTACTGGCAAAAATAAATACAAAAAAGGAAAGGGTAAGAACAAGGAGGATAAAAATAATCCGCAAACTGAGAAAACCAAAACACCACCTGTTGATGATAAGGATAAGCAAAAACCAAAACACCACCTGTTGATGATAAGGATCACTACACTAAGGATTGTCCAAGATGAGCCAAGGTTACTAAGTTCCTTCAAGGGACCCAAAAACATCCCACTCCGACTGTGTTTTCACAACCCTTCCCCTCTCAAAAATAGGCCCAATTGGTCATTCATGACCAACCTTCCCCCTCCAATACATCATATGTCTTAATGTGTACAGGTGATTCAAAGAAGAATGACATCACACTTACCAATCGAGCCAAAGATTATTCTTCCTCCAAAGAGAAGGTTGATGTAATACCTCCTTCGTTGGTCCAACCATCTCCCATGACCCCACCTACCAACGATCCTCTTCATCTCGAACGATCGATTCTCGATACAGTCCTTTGCCCTCCTCCAAAGGGTGTCGTTTGAAAATCAACTTTCAATCCTCATGCATGTGTTGCCTAGAACTATAGTATTATTGAAGATCTGGCCCAAGCACCATCCGTGATGTCAACCCTCGAAGTCCGTCAGAGTTGTCCTATACAATGAAAGGCACTGTTGAAAGCTATTAGTGGAATCAACCCTACAGATACGAATTTAATAATTTTTTACTTGGAATATCACATTCCAAGGTTACCTCCTCAACTCGCATTCCAAATACAAGTTATTGTCTCCGACAAAAACATTTGTAGAACAATTATTAATGAGGGTGCCTCGACGTATGTCATGTCTCTTACCTGCTGGAAAGCCATCGACTCTCCCCCTTTGATTGAATCCCACAACACGCTCAAAGCCTTCAATGGCTCTGGCTTTAAGCCTTATGGTGTACTCCCTTCGTTTCCTATTACGTTAGAAGGAAAAATGGTCAACGTTGAAGTGGAGGTCTTTGACGCTCCTCTCGATTACAACCTTCTACTTGGTCATAGCTGGATCGATTCCATGTGCATAGTTGTGTCCACTCTTTTCCGTGTCGTGCATTTCCCACACCAAGGAAAAGTAGTTACCATCGACCAATTGGCCTTCTTTCACTATGATGCATGTACTGGCAACATACTGTTCATTGCAAAACCCCCCTGGATATGAGAACGTCGGTGTGGGTCTTCTTAAAGATTCCTCATTGATGGGTACTTTCCCCATCCCACCACCGAATGTTCCACATCCATTTGTCACCTCGATCAACATGATCTCCACCTCTTTTCACGTAACCCCTACGTCTTACGACCCATGGATAGTGTCCAACCCCGACGATCATCTTCGATATGGCGACGAAATGCCATTAAGTCCAGTTGAATATGCTTATCAATCCCTTCAATTAACAACCCTCTCTACCCCCTCTCTTGGTGATTTATCTCCAGATCCATTCTGTGTCATTTTTCCCATGGACGAGATGATTATGTCTATTATGTCCATGGAAGACACCCCTTGGGATGATGGACATCATCGTTCCATCCTCTTCCTGGAACAACACACCATCGAGGGTTACCAACGGATCTTGACCCCATCGACCATTGTTGTCATTTCTACCGTTCCCAAGTCTGCACATGATCTGTTCTACGAAGGGAACTTAAGTAACATCTCACCCACCCTCCCCCTCGACATATCCATAAAACCTGGAATTGTCGAAAATGTGCATATCGGAGCTTCGTGTTCCCATGACGAGGTTGTCACCTACAAATCTCTTTTCCAAGAATTTTTTGATGTCTTCGCATGGAGCTATGAAGAAATGTCAGTTATTGACCCCGACATTGTGGTACATGAAATTAAGACATACCCGGGTGCTAAACTCGTCCGAAAATGACTTTGTTTGGTCCACCCACGTAAAGCAGCCGCTATCAAGCTTGAAGTTGATAAACTTCTTAAGGATGGCTTCATTTACCTGGTGGCTCTAACTAACTGGGTTTCCAATCTTGTTTCGATCGATAAGAAACAAGGCACAATCTGTGTGTGCGTTGATTATAGGGACATTAACAAAGCTTGTCCTAAAGACAACTTTGCTACCCCCTTCGTTGACCAGATAGTCGATGATTGTGCCGGAAGCAAAATATTCTCTCTGATGCACGGTTTCTTCAGATATAATCAAATCAATATCGTACCAGTGGACCAACACAAGACTTCTTTTATTTGTACTTGGGGCACTTTCACCTATCGAAAACTCCCATTCGGTTTAAAGAATTCTGGTGCAACTTTTCAGCGTGCTATGTCTTACGCCTTTCATGACATAAAGCACATTATGCAGCCATATCTCGATGACTTACCTGCTCATTCCATGTGCCATGTAGATTGTCCAATACACCTCCATGCCATTTTTTTTTTATGTTGGTTTTACCATATACGCTTGAATCCCCACAATTGTGTTTTCTGCATAGAATCCAACCAAATTCTGGAGTTTATTGTTTCATGTCAAGGGATCAGGGTAGATCTGTTGAAGGTCGAGGCGATTCTCAATCTCCCTCCTCCTTCCTCACTTTGCCAGTTACAAATTTTGCAAGGGAAGGAAAACTTTCTTCGTCGTTTCATCCCAAACTATGCTGAGCTAACTCTTGGATTTACGCGACTGCTCAAGAAACGTTCTGAGTTCGTATGGGATACCACTACCAATAAATATTTTGAAGCTTTGAAACTATCTTTGACACGTACCCCCCTACTCTTCCCACCTGATTACAGTCGGGATTATTTCCTTTACCTTGCAGCCTCAAACTATACCATCGCCATGGTTCTTGTCCAGGAGGATGATTCTCATGATGAACATGTCATCTATTACTTGATTCGGAGTCTCACGACTACCGAAACCAAGTATTTACATGTTGAAAATCTGGCCTTGGCATTTATCCAAGCAATTCAATGTTTCCAGCACTATATCCTTTTACGCAAACTACGGTGATTTCTAACTGCAACCCTAAGAAACACATTCTTACACGTCAATTTCTAGGGGGAAAATACTCCAAATGGATTGTAATACTCCAGGAGTTTGACTTAGAATTCAAACTTGCTAAGTCCAAGAAATCCTTGGTGTTTGCCGAATTGATATGCGACCTTCCTCGCTCTGAGACGGAAAATGTAGCAGACGATTCATTACCCGATGAATCCCTTTTCCTGATCAGTTCCGATGACCTTTGGTATGGAGATATCATCATATATCTCTAGACCTAGACTTTTTGGCCCAATTTTTCTAGCACTGACCACCGTCAAATACGCTACCAAGCCCGTCAGTATATTATCCTCAGTAATACTCTTTATCATCGTGGGATTGACTCCATTTTTTGACGCTACCTCGCATTTGACAAAGCTGAGAAAGCCCTAAATGAATGCCATTCTAGAGCCTCTGGTGGTCACATGTATGGGTATGCTACTGCCCATAAAATCTTACAGGCAGGGTATTTTTGGCCTTCTTTATTCAACGATTGTATAATTGTCGTCCAAAAATGCCACGCTTGCCAAACCTACAACAATAAAATACGATCACACCCTACTCCTCTACACCCTGTGGTCTCCGTTGGTCCTTTTTTGAAATGGGGTATCGATTTCATGACATGTCACCCTCACTTGGTCGGGGGGCATGGATACATCATTGTAGCTGTAGATTATTTTACGAAATGAGCTGAGGCGATGCCAACATTCAACAATACCGGAAAGACTGTAGCATTATTCATATTCAATCACATCATTGCTTGTTTTGGTGTTCCTCGGGCTATCATTACTGATCACGGTAGCCACTTTAGAAAATTCATGATGTCCAAACTCACTGAAAATTTGGGTCTTTGCCATGAAAACTCAACACCCTATTACCCACAAGCCAATGGCTAAGTTGAAGCAATAAACAAGGTCTTCATTACCTTGCTTCGACGAATGATAGGGATTCACAAAATGAGTTGGCACACGATGTTGTTTTCAGCATTGTGGGCTTACCGGACATCCATTAAGTCTACTACCGGGTTTACACCATTCCAGTTAGTATATGGTCTAGAAGCCATCTTGTTGATTGAATGTGAGACACCCTCCCTAAAACTAGCCGTCGAACTTCTCCCAAACACTTCTACTAAAGAAGAACGTCTGTTGTATCTCATGCAATTAGACGAAACCCGTCGCGATGCCACCCTAGTTATAGAAGCCCAGAAGAAATGCGTCAAAGACCAATATGACAAACATGTCAGGCCACACGTTTTCTCCGAAGGTGATCTGGTTCTCCTTTAGGAACAAGATCGGGATATGCTAGGAGCCAGAAAATTTGAAGCTATGTGGAGAGGTCCTTATATCGTCAAACGAGTTTTGAAGAAAGGATTTTACGAGTTGGTGGACTACGGCGGTATCCCTTTGACTGAACCCAGAAATGGGTTGTACTTAAAGAAGTACTATGCCAAAGATCACATGTGCATGAGTGCTTGTATTTTATTGTATCATACTTTTTCTGTGTCACTGCAATATGCTTTTTTGTTATATGGTCTCTGCCCCCGACCACTTATCTTACATTTTTATTGGTTTCCAGATGTCAGAGTCTTTTCTACCCCACATTGGCTTCATCGATGGTGCTAGTCGTAGTACTCGGAATCTTGCTTCTGCTGCATGGGAAATTTACGCACCTACAAACGAGCTTATCAGTCTACGAGGTGTGTGCCTTGGTTGTGCAACCAATAATGTTGTAGAATATAGCATCGTCATAGAATTAATGATTGTTGTTATTTCTCTTGGTATCCACCACCTGGTTATACAACTCGATTCGCAGTTAGTAGTACTACAACTAAGTAATGTCTATGCTATTCGAAGTCCTACTTTATTACGAGTATATTTACAAATTCGCCTCTTGGAACATTATTTTGATTATATTGAGTATCAACACATTCCTATATGTCTAAATACATTAACTGATGCATTAGCTAACTATGTTTAGATAGACATTTGGGCCATTTATAAACCAATCACACATTACATAACACAACACAAGATAAGCCGGTAGAAGCTGTATATATGTATATAACGATCAAAAGTTTTTACAAAAAGTTTTTGTCCAAGGACCAAAATCTCAAAAATACGAAGCCCATGGCTTCTACAAAATAGCATCATGGATGACGCTCATGATAACACACAACTGCTCGGGCCACCCTATGAAGCAGTCGAATGATAGACTCGGACATGCCCACAATATGGTGATTGTAACGTCTAGGGATCTCCCCAATAGCAATATCTGGGATGTCCACGGTCAACCTTCCAAGTTCTGCTCCACTACCACATAGTCTTCGGCATCCCATCTCACCACTGGAACTGCTTCTCCTTGTCATTTAATAGAAGATGTTGTCGGAGGTCGATATGGCCCCACATCTGTGTTATCAAAAAGAGATTTTTTTATTAGTTCTTGGATAAACACAAAAACATTTCATATGATAAACATTACAAAAACATTTAAAAAGAAAAAAATGTGTACTTCTTACCTAGGTCACCCCACTGAGCATCCTCAGGCAGGACCAAATCTGGATCCCCTTGGAAATCCAATCCAGCGTATGCGTAGTCGTCAATCATCAGCATCTAGGGCCGCAACCAGTCGATAAATGAATCATTATACTTGATGATAGGCACTGCTACGTTTCAAGCCATGAGGTTGCACCACCTCAACATCCTCGGATCCTGTGAGGCTGGTAAACCCCAATCAACTTGCAGTCGCAATAGTGGGACCCTCTCGAGGAAGAAGGACACAAAAAGTGATCCGTACCCAAACTGCTTCAAGTCACCCTTTCTGCACTTCGTCAATTGTCTCTTCATACTGCGGAGAACTGCATCCGACCAGTTAAAGACCTGAGGCTCTGTGCACTCTATGGCATATTGGAAGTAGCTCTGGAGAGCCATGTGTGGAGACGCTCTCCCATCCATACGTGCAAATAGTGAACAAGATGGTTCGCAGGGTCAAGTCTTGGACCCCCCAAATGGCAACCTTATCCTTGCTTCTTTCTGCCTCGGGAACAAAGTACTGGTGACAATACTCACTCATAGGGAGTCCGCCACCTCGGCCACTGGTCAAAGTAGCATGGTATCCATGCCACGACAACCCCATTAGAAAATAGATATCCTCTATATCTAGGGTCAGTGTATGGACTCCCACGTGAAATAACCATTGGTCCACATCCCACATATCGACCAAGTATTCCAACAATCTAAGTTGGGCTCTCATGCCTGGAATCTTGAAGAATTTCAAGAGCCCACAGTCTTGGAGGGTAGCAACTGTACCTGGGTCATTCCCACTAATGGAATCATCTTCCTCATGTTCTCTTTCTTGCCACTCCAACATTGTGATGGTAAAACACCTGCACAAGAGCCATGAGAGAAGAGTTAGCAACTTGTTCCAAACTTTTGCATAAAATTTTTTGAGCAAAATTAAATTTAAAATCCATGTCTTGGCCCTTGCAGGTGAGCCTTTGGCACAGTACAAGATTCTCATAGGTTCCCTAAAGTCCACCTGCAAGAATCTTAGATTCTCGCAAGTCCCACAAGGCCCACCTGCAAGAATGCTCGAGCGCATGGTGTGGCCCTAAAACGGACTTAAAACCCAAAAAATTGTTGATAAAAACAAAAAATGAACCATGAAAAGTTGAAGGATCAAGAGCTTACCTCCTTGGCTGAAACAGTTCACCGAATGATCACTTGTGCCTCCTGTAATCGAGCAAAGAAATTTGGGGGAAAATGAGGTATGTTGGACAAGTTTTTTTGCAAAATCACAATGAAATGGTAAAGAGCCCTTTTTACCCATATTTATTCACTTTTTACTATTTTTTATTGATTTTTTATATATTATTTTTATTTTGCTTATAAAACCTAATGCCCTAATAGCCTTGTGAGCATGGTTTTTTGCAGGTATAGCAACTTCGAAGTCCGAACAGGGGGGTACGGGTGTTTTTTCTTTTTGTCGCATACACAAATACTTTTTTAGGGTTTTTATAGGAAAAACCTCAAGCTCAGTCTTCATTCGTTCTCATGCTCGAAAATATATGAGAACGTAACCGAGTATACTTTTTATTGTCTTTTCATACTCATCATGGTAACACGAAAATGACGAACCTAAGGGAGTATCCTTTAAGCTCTTTTCATGCTCTATAAAAATGAAAATATTGTTGAGCGATCTTGTTCTCTTCGCGCTCGTTAAAGTATTTGAAGAAAACGTTTGACGAGCGACAGTTTATCACTTTTTCGGTCTCGTCGAACTTATTTATGAAAAAGGAACTGGGAGAGTTCTCTTTAAGTGTTTTTCAGACTCTCAAAACATGAAAAACCCTCGATTTTTCTTTCTTTGGACTCGTAAAACAAACATCGAAAGTCCCATATGGGACCGAACCACTCCTTCCTAGGGTTCATTAAATATACTCTGAGGGACTCGTCTGAAGGATGAGCTTACATTGACAAGCATATGTTATCCTCCTCAAGCTTGTGTAAAAATAAAGAGGTACTCGCCAGAAATGGTGGGGGAAATTTTGGGAAAGGGATGTCTTTTAGTATTCATATTAATGGCAGTAAGTGTTGCTCTTGAACATGACACCCCCTATTCGTCATTTGAATCCGGGTTGGGAAATCCACTTATCTCTCATTCGACTTGCTACAAGGTCACATATTGGGTCATCTTTGAGTCAGTGCTTCCAAGTCCTTGGTCGTGTCATTAATATGTTCAAGAGAAGTTCAAACGAGCCCTCTATTGAGTCGACCATCTGCAGTTGTCCATTCTTACTATGTCGGCCTTCCCTGTGTTCATTTCAATCCTTGTTCATACTTTGATTTGCCCTCAAAATCTATTACTTATTTCGTGTCATTGATGGGGGATACATCAAGGCCCTCCTGTGACGAGTCTTTTTCCATCGAATCCAACTCATTATCTGGAAATAAGACTTAGAAATCATTTAGTACCTTGGAACCTGCATGCCTTAATGGTAGGTCTCTTCACTTTTGACAGGGGTTTCACAACATTGATCCCTGATCGAGAGATTATGCCAAGTGCTCGACTTCATCTCATTCATTCGCATTCATTCGGATTGTACTTCAGTACCTTGGGAGTCATTGACATCAATCGTGATTTCCCTCGCACTTGTTAACAATTTTCATCACTGACCGGTAATCAAGTGGTTTCTATCATGTTCGACTTCAACACATGTAATCACATGGCTATATTTCAGGTGACGATATTGAAGACCCTGGGTCTCATCTGTTTGATCCAGGCTGCGATGGAGTATGTATGATTTGTATCGGCACATAGATCCACTTTCTATGTCTCATGGCTATGTCATTATTAAAGTCTTCTCACATAGATCCAAAATGTATTCCTGGTGGCTATGTAAAATTTTGATGACATGGATCCATGGTGTATGATTGGTGGCCATGACATACGTTTATGATTTCATTCATTTGTGATCTGAGTATGGGAATGCCTACCTCAAAACTGGTATTATATTCTGCAGATGCTTGGTTGTTTACAGGTTTTTGATTAGGTGCGCTCCTTGTTTCTAACACACACATGCATATTACAAAGTATTTCGGATGTCACCAGTTCCGGCCTCATACTTTGGGGGGGATTTTGTTACACATGATTTTGGTAACTTTGGTGATGTTTCTATAAGTGATGTATTCAGGCTCCCACAAGGACTTTTTTCCTGAGAAAATTGACTGGTATCTTCCTCCAAAAACACATTTTTAAGATGAGTTCGCAGGCTGCCTATGTTACAGGGTGCGAAAATCCCCTATTCTTGTAGGCAACCCACACTTGGGGGCGAACTATTCACAGTCTTCTCTATAGATATGGTGCCAACCTGTTTTTTGGCTTGAAAAGAAGAAGAGGTCGCGAAGGTTCTAGAAGGGGATCTTCTAGAAAATGAGTTGGCATTCGCATGGTTGGCATCCTGCTGACTTCTCAGATTTAGTGGGATCATCCTCATCCATGTAACCATCTCTCCTTCTCCTATATATTGAAAGGATTCTCATGGAAAAGGTTAAGCAATATTGAATGGAGAGTTGGTGAAAGAATTGTGTGAAGAACCTTTCTTGGATAGAATCTTGGAGACTCTTTTTGGCCCACCAAGTTGTATTGGATATTTTTCACACAAGTATAGAGCAAGTGTGTGTGTTTGAAACAAGGGTCACTAAAAAGAAGCTTGTGACATCAAGGCGATCCAGTTGTATCTTCTACTTTAAATTAATATAATACAGCGACATGTCCCTTTCCCATAAAATTACTCTTATTTTATTGCATAACTCCTTGATCATATGAATAGGTTGACATTGAATATACTTTGCTATCTTCACTTTGGTTGGTTTGTGTTGTCTTGGACTTGATTTCACAAGAGCACCGGAGTGAAGCGGAAACAACAGAGACCTAATAAAGTGATATAAAGGTATGTCCCTCATTCCTTCTTATTAGTAAATTCAATGACTACAGATTAGGGAAAGAGTCGTGTCCTGTCCTGTTTTGTTCTAGATCCAGGTGGATCTAGGGAGATGTGTTAGTGTCCGCACCTACCGATTTATCTGATAACAAGGAGTGTGCCTACACTCATAGTAGTGCAAAATCTCAAGGGAAGGCTAGTGCAAGGAGTGTATCGAGTAAGAGCAAGGAGGGCGCTTACACTCATAGTAGTGTAAATTCTCAAGGGAAGGTAAGCGCAAGGAGTGCGAAGGCGAGTCTGTAAATTCCAAGACTCAGGAAAACAAGTGCAAGGAGTGATAAAAGTCAACACATTGTTAAAGTCATGGTCAAGCTCAGAAGGAAGAGCACAGAGGGACAGGAGGGCACTAAAAGAACACTTTGACTATGTTTGTAAGCTCAAGAGGAAGAGCAGGAGTGTGAGGAGGGAACAAAATTTCATTTGGAAGAACAAAGGTTTAGGCCCCTTTGAATTTCAAAGAGTTGCAAGCTCAGGAGAGATAGAACTAGTGTGTGCAGAGCCTATGCAAGGAGTGAAGAGGGAAAGAACTTTCTAAGTTCCATATTGTGGGAGAAGCGCAAGGTGTGCACCCATACTTTCTTCAAAGTAACACACTCAGGAGGGATAACATTTCATAGAATGAAAGAAGAAGCTAAGAAGTTGACCTTATAGAGGAGAGTTCAAAGGCCAATCCTTTGAAAAATCTTGATAAATCCTTCGTTGGAGGGAATGCAGAGTCGAGAAGGAGAATAAGCCACAATAATCATTGGATTGTTTGTGGAAACAAATCTAGGTTGTTGGATCAAACCTAGACTAGAGAAGAGAATACAGTAAAGGATATCAGATCCCATCTGTTGGATCTAAACATAGGATAATGAGAGTCACCGATCGGGGTTCTCAGGCCATAAGTCTTGGCCAAGGCGGAGTGAATCTTAGCCATAGATAACATCGTGTAGTGTGAGCTATAGATCTCACGATTCAGTGATTTGGAACTTTGGAAAAGATTGGTCCTTGGGTTTCCAGGAGGAGAAAATATTTGAATCCTAGAGCCCCGAATAAATCCCAACCATAGATTGGTAGTGTTGGCATAGGGGTAGACCCAGGGTTCAATACTTGAACAACACACCAACAAAACCCTAACTACCGACCCTTTCGACAACACCTGCGAAGAAGGTGAAGTCTCACCTGAGGTAGAAGCAGGGGGGGTTACAGAACTCAGGTGTCTATAACTAATATAGGACACATATCTGTGATAATAACACTTCGTAGAGTATTCTAGCAACACTTACAAGATGATATGCATTAGTTCATTATCTATATTAACATCACAGAGTAAACCCTAATATGGATCTGTGTAGTAACAAAAAAGATTAAACATTCCTACCTCTTAGCACATAGTATTGAATTAGATCTAACATTCATTCACAAGTAAAGCACTAAGAAACAACAGATCTATCTATCATGCATAACATTCAAGGCATTGAGCAGATTCATAACATAACCAAAAAATCACAAAGCAAACCAAAGACACAAGATATACTAGTTCACCCCAGTGTGGGGCTATGTCCACCAATTGCTTCATCTTCTTTATTATTCTTCAATCTCTTACATTCATTCGCTCTTGTGCACTAAGCCACAAAGTTGGTATTCACATAGGACAAGAGATTTATGCACTGAGCACCAGATCCTCCTTCCAAAACTAGGTCAAAGCACAGAGCCAACTTCTCTATCAAGCACGGAGCCTGACATAAAAATTTTGTTGCACAAAGTGACTCAGAACTACTTGCACTTAGCCACTATCCTTCTTTGACTCTTTTTATACACTACATTCTTACTTATTTATACTTTTATAATCCCTTACAATAAGGCCTAATCATGGGTAAAACCCATGGATTGACATCATATAACCCATTACAAAAACCCTAAAGAACCCATTACAAAACTCACAAAATAAGTGAGATCCATGATCTCAGCTCCAACTAGGTGCTCCATCTTCAACTAGCCTGTCAAAGTCCAAAAGGTGGTCAAACCTAACCAAGGTTTCCTCAAAACTTGGTCGAGGGCCAACAGGCCCCAAAAACTCACATGTGACTCGTCTCGAGTCACTCTGATCTGGGCAATGCTGCTTTGAAGGCCTCGAGCTTAACTCGAGCTACCTTAACTTTCTGCTTCGCCTGAGCCTCCTACTCAGTGAGCTCCTGTATCATCGGTTCTGTAACATGCCCTTCCAGATGATGTTCCACTACTACAACAACTTGATCCAATTTTGATCCTTGTCCTTTAATTTCTTCAAACACCTTGCAGGCTTCATCCTGCATAGGTTGTAGCTTCTGCGTGACTTCCATTACCTTGCCCTGGAGGGTAATGATCTGTTGTTGTACCAGGCGATGTTCCTGGGACGTCTTCATTATTTCAACTGCGGTGCACATTTTCATCTGTGCCTGCATGGAGGATGCCTGTTGTTGCGGCTCCTGTAACTGTGCTTCCAGTTTCCTTATCTCTAAATATTTTGTGAGGTGTTCATAAGTATGCATGATTCTATCGCTCAACTATTTTCATTCTGAGGCGAGGGCTCGGATCCTTACAACTGCATTCTTAGCGGCTTCCTCCCTCTGGTCATGCACCTCCTCCAGAGTGTTCGGTACTGCTTGGACCTCCAACTCTGTTATTCTCACTTGAATTTGTTGGATGGTCTCAATGAGCTTCACCACTTTTACCTCGACCAACTCTTGTTCCACCTGTGCCAATCCTGGCACAGAAAAACATGCTTTATTCATTACTTCTTTGACCATAGATTGTTCTGCGAGTAATTGCTCATTTTTTCTCTGTAGCTTCACTTTTTCCTCTTGGATCATCACCTTAAACTCTTCTTTCTCATTTTCATAGGTGGTTACACAGTACCATGCTACACGTAATTTCTCTAAGACTTCTTCTTTCTCTTATTTCAAGGATTCTGTAGCCTCTCCTTCTCTTCCTGGATTTTCTGAAGTTGATCCTCTGTCGCATCTGCAAGTCTTCTCAATTGGGATGGTTCATCCCCCAATTCTGCAATGTGTGACAAGGAGTGTGCAGTAGGTACTGATTGGACCAAACTAATAGCTTGTTGTATTTCCTTTAGTTCCTTCTCGATCCTTCCATACAGTTCATCCTGCTTCGCTCCATATCTATGCAAGATGTCCTCGAAACCATCCTCCATGGCTCCACTGAACAAAATGATGTCATCTTCCGTGAGCGTTGCATCTAACTAGGGATTACTAACATGCATCTTCTTTCTTGCTGAAGGTTTATGTGGAGAAAACTTCCTCGTCTGCGACGTTACTGTTCAGCAAGGGGATATTCCAGTGGTGTAGCTTCGCCTTCTCCTTTCTTTTCTCCTTCATCCCCTTCTCCTTGTCCATTTTCTTAATCTCCTCCTCCTAGTGATCCGGATCCATTTTCTCCAGAGGCGTTGTCCTCCTCATCAATCTCTCTATTCTGGACTTCCTCCTTTTTCTTCTTCTTCTTTGTCCCACTGAACTGTCTGATATGTTCGACTCGGGTGACTAGGGGGCTTCCTATGATGTCAGTGTGGGAGAGTTCTGCATCAGCAACAGGCACAAGGAACTCCTCCAGCCATTACTTCGTGATCTGATCCATGTCTTCATCTGTCATATTGTAATATTACTGTAAATATTTCTTGATCTCATCTCTGCGTGCAATGATATAGATAAAATTTTGATTTGCGTGGAAATTGTCTATCGGTCTGTACTGGTGCATGGTGAAATTCTTCAATGGAAACCTTCAGTTGCTGATAATACGCATGGAACACAATGTTTGACTGCCATTTATTCGAAATGTCGTTGGTGTACCACAAGGTATAAAACCTAGCGGCCAATAACTCTGATGGTTCAATCTCTAGAAAGGCGGCTCCTTTAGGCATTTTCCAAGCGACAAATGCAATCAACATGATCAACCAGCTAAAGTAGAATTTGTATCCCAGATCCTGAGCTTCGCGGTAGTCTTTCTTGACTTAATTGATGAGGTAACTCACCCAATTCATTTTCATTCCCTCCACACATTTTCCTACGAGGTCGACCACGAACCCGGTGACCTGTGTGGGGTGGTTCTTTCTTACGAGCTTGCCAGCTATGAGTTGGAAAGCAAGGCACACTATGCCATCTTGGATAGAGGATACCTTGTAGTCTCACTTTTCCTTTTCGACTTCATCGTAAGCCTCCTTGATGCTCTGTGTCAGGAAGAGATCGGAGGCCTTCCCTGGGTAAAACTTCTCAGGGTCGGGTCCCTTCATGCTTAATCCTATAATCAAGTGGATTAGCGTAGGATCCACAGTAATCCTTCAGTCAATCTGCATGTATCCTCCATGGTAGAACGAAAATATTATTTTAACGCAAGTGTTAACCTCCTGGTGAGGGCCAAAATGGGGAATATTCATCACATTTATCACAGTGTACTGCGTAAGCTCCTTAATCCATGGCTAGGAGACCAGGTGAGGTTTCTTCCCAGTTGTCTTCATCAAGTATCAGTGGGGTGCGAGCATAGCATATTTATTTCTATCTCCAAGTTTGAAGTCGTTGTTCTTTAGCAGTGGGATCTATCCTAACTAACTTCCAACTACCCATATTCCTTTCGGGATGTACGTAGTGATCAGAGTGTACTCATAGTCTCGTGGGATGTTGTTGTGGTTAACTGCACCAACCAAAGCTGGGATATGGTCTAGTAAGATCAACGGGATCTGCTTCACATTAGCCACATCACCACGATGCTTACTTCACTACTCAGTTGCAGGGTTGATACAACCCGAATGTTGTCCAGCTGAAGGGGAAGTCTGCAGTCCCCTAGTCGATGATGCCTAGACACCTTTGGAAAACTGTCTTTCAGTGATTATATTCTCAAGGATCTCCTCAAAAAACTTCTCTAATGCACTAGGTTCTTTTAAACTGACAGTTCGGGGTAGAGAAATGGATGGCGATGTATAGCTTCTAATAACACAGTTCGACACACAATCAAATCTCTTCTTGGCTCAGTTAATCATGGGTGGAAAAAAGTGGTCTCAGCACAGCATCTGATGGGTTAAATAAGAGAGTGTCATAACAAATTCTTCCAATGGGCAGGAATGCTTCCCTCAATGCAAATCTATCTGTTAGGGCGCGATCTCAACATCTAAGATCAATCCATCCACCCATAAATGTGTTTCTAGTTGTTCTGGAGCGTCATTCTAATGGGAGGGGTGCCTCCAACCATCATATAGCTTCACTAGGGCATAGTCCCATTTTGCATGGTTTTGTTGTTCTGTCGAGGTTCAAATCCTGTGAACCTACCTCCTGCGAGGTTCTAGCCTGTGAAGTATTTCGTGTGTCCTCTATAGCTTCCTATAGTTTTTCTAACTTGGATATCTTTTTACTGAGCTTCCTTTCCTTCTTTCCCATGATCTGAGTCTCTCTAACTATTTATGGGTTCCTCTTTCCATTCTTATTCTTATCTTCTCCTAGTGTAGTGACTTCGTAGTGTTGATGTTCTCTCAAAGGGTTCGAAGTTAATATCCCTTCTCTTATTAATTCCAGGGTGGGTATTCTTCTTTCTTGCATGGATAGGTCCTTCAAACCTTCTTGCGTTCATTCAACCTCGACAACTAATTCTCTTTCCCTTTGTTACTTTGACTTATTTTCTTGTTCTTATATTAGTTGGTCTATTTTTCTAGCTATGAAATCCCTTAGTTCTTTATTTTTCTTTTCCGTAGCTTCTTCCTCTGCTTTCCTTCTGATATGATCCTTCTCAATCCAAGTCTTTCCTAAGAAAAGTGGGAAAGGGGTGTTGTTCTCAAAAAACTTAATGACTTCAAATTCCCCTTAAGTTGATGTTCCATGGATAATAATAGGTACATTAGTAACTCTTCCACATAGGGTTATCATCTTTCCTTTAATCAAGCCTATCCTTCCCAATGAAGGTACCACAGTAGGATTTCCCAAAATTTCCCAAGTTCCTTCTATCATAATATTCACTTGTGTTTCCTCATCCAAGACACAGTCTATGTAGAAGTCTCATATTCCTGTACTTATGCATTGTTTTACTTTCAAGATCTCTGGTAAGATGACATCTTTGTGATCATTCATTGTTTCTTTCAACTGTGATAACATAGTATGAGCTTTCTCTGATTCTTTCTCTTTATGATTCTCTAACATGCTCTTAGTCTCTTGACTTCCTTCATAGTTTTCTTGTCTCATGTTCATCCTTTCAACTTTATCAATCATCCTTGGAAAATCCTCAACCTCATGACCAACAATTGTACAACAAAGACAAATAGGACTTGTACCAAGGCATTCCTTAACAAGATGTCGCGGTCTTCTGCAGTTATAACATAGAGTCAATCCTCTCTTCCTCTTGTATGTTCCCCAACCTCTCATGTACTGCGCATTGGGATCATAGTGTTGGACCTGCAATCTACAAAAAATATTTCTAGGTTCCTGCATCCACTTATTAGTCCAAAAATTATTTCTATGCATAGGAATAACATATCTTTCTTCATTTCTATTAGCTTTTCCTAGATCAACTCTTTCTTCCACCTGCACCCTAACTTTCAGACTAGGAAAAACTCTATTAAACATACTTAAATTCATTCTTTTAGAACAAAAAATTCCACTTATCTTACTCTTATCAAAGCACAAAGCTTTACCTCTTTTAAGATCTTACCTCTTTTCTTCAGATCGGGTTTCTTTCTTAGAAAAGAGATTTGCAAGTTTGGTAGAATATTGTGCACTACAGCAGCAGGTCTATGCACAAAGCTTCTCTTTTCTTTACTTCAGCTCCCAACAATCACAGTTTCAGGTCCTGACAATGGAACCATTTGTTGGCACAGGGGCAAACCCAGGGTTCAACGCTTCAACAGTGCACCAACAAAACCCTAACTACCAGCCCTTTCGGCAACACCTGCGAAGCAGGAGAAGTCTCACCTGAGGTAGAAGCAGGGGGGCTTCCAGGACTCAGGTGTATGTAACTAAGCTTGGACATAGATTTGTGATAATAACACTTTGTGGAGTATTATAGAAACACTTACAAGATTATATGCATTAGTTTGTTATCTTTATTAACATCGTAGAGTAAGACCTAATATGGATCGACACAGTAACAACAAATATTAATCATTCCTACCTCTTAGCACATAGCATTGAATTAGATCTAACATTAATTCACAAGTAAAGCACTAAGCAACATCAGATCTATCTATCATGCATAGCATTCAAGGAACTGAGCACATTCATAACATAACCAACAAAGCACAAAGAAAACCAAAGACACAAGATATACATGGTTCACCCCAGTCTGGGGCTACGTCCACCAATTGCTTCGTCTTCTTTATTATTCTTCAGTCTCTTACATTCATTCGCTCCTGTGCACTAAGTCACAGAGATGGGCTTCGCATAGGACAGGAGATCTACACGGCACTAGATCCTCCTTCCAAAACTAGGTCAAAGCACAGAGCCAACTTATATATCAATCACAAAGCCTTACATACACATTATGTTGCACAAAGCGACTCAAAACTACTTGCACTTAGCCACTATCCTTATTCGAATCTCCTTCTACACTACATTCTTACTTATTTATACTTTTACAATCCCTTACAATAAGGCCTAATCATGGGTAAACACCATGGGCCAACATCCCATAACCCATTACAAAACCCTAAAGAAACCCTTACAAAGCCTGCAAAATAAGTGAGATCCACGATATCAGCTCCACCTGGGCACTCCATCTGCGACTAGCCTGTCGAAGTCCAAAAGGTGGTCAAACCTGACCAAGGTTTCCTCAAAACTTGGTCGAGGGCCAACAGTAGTGAAGTAGTGGCCATTGATTTTTAAGCCCTTCAACACTTCAACTACCCGAGAGATTTTGGAGGTAGTCGTTGCAGAGTGGTCGAAGCCCCGAAGCTCCAAAGCCCGAAGTAAATCCTAGTCGTCAATCAAATAGGGGAATCTCAGTCGCAAATCTCTGCCCTTCCAATTCATCATTTGGTTATTCAGGATTTTGGTGGTGGTCATTTGGATCGAGGAACCTTGAAGCCCGGAGTTCAGGAGTTGATCATAGTCGTTGGATGTAGGATGAGTATGAGTCATAGATCATGATTCGACGTTCTAATATCCAGGAGGTATCGTGTGTTGGAGTCATGGAATTTTTCAAAGACCGGAGTCTCGGATTAAATCTTAGTTGGAAATTTTGGAGGGAGGATAATCACCACCATCTGTCATATTTGACCATTAGAAAGGACGAGAAATGGAAGGATATGGAGAGGACCTACACCCGCCAGTCAATAATTACATTTATGACTGAATTCGATCGGCAACCACTCTGGGAGATTGGAGTGTTGTGTTTGGTGAATCCTTCAAAGTGCCAAAGTCTTGGAGCTTCAGATAATGTCTTTTAGTTAAGAGCTCAGTTCTATCCTGAGGTCATGTGAGATTCCACCGTGTTAAATGGGCTAGTGCCTACAACTCGATTCCTAGGAGTAAAATGGGCTTAGAATAAGCACCCAACGAGTTATGTGTGGACATGTGCAAGTAAAATAGAGGGCCTGTGTGATTTTGAGGAGGGACCCAACTGGGGTCTGATAGCTAATTCATCTCCTCAAAGAGATCCTAAACTAGGAGGTCACGCGATCCCATAGGGGGTTTGGATCATGTGGTATCAGAGAAGAAGATTTGTTTATAGGTAGTAGGCAGAGAAGGAGAATATCATAATATAATTTTTTTCTGATACCAAGTGGTATCATCATTGATTTTTTCTGTATACAACAGGAAAAGGAGGAGAGGTAGAGTATTGATGCTCTGTGTGAAGATTTTTTTCAAGTGTTCATCAGGCAAGAAGACAGCTAGGTGGGATCAAAGAAAAGGACCAGTTGCGTTATTGGAGTAGAGGAGAGCCTATGGAGCTCTTAAGGTGAGAAGTTGGAGTGTAGCAACTAGAGTGCAATAAGTGCTCAGGATAAGGAGCAAGCGCAAGGCATGCACCTAGACTCAGCAGTAGTGCAAAATCTTAGAGAGAAGGTTCCAACAGGTGAACTGAGAGGCTAAGAAAGTAAAGCTTGGCAGAGGCTAACTGCAGCTCACAATGAGAAAGTGGAAGCTCACAAAAGGAGAGGAGAAAATGGCTACTGAAGGCCATAGATAAGGTCCAAGAGGAGACCATAAGAAAATGAATAGAAAGGAAATGAATAAAGAGCTTAAGGAGACTAGAGAGGATATCGACATATTGATGTTTCAATGGTAGAGCATGCAGTAAAAAGAGAAAGACAATTGGAGGTATGAGTGTCCTATGAGGAAGAAGGTGAAGTGGCCTATCTAGTAATTTATTTCCATGAAGCAAAAGCATATATTGAGGATGTGTTTGAGGCAAGTGGAAAACCTCAGAGACACAGAGGAGAATATGGTTTATATTTGTAAAGAAGAAGATGGAGAAATCCTCAATGGTGAAGACATGTCAGCTAAATATCTCATAGATTGCTAGGAGGGCAATGAGAAGAGATCAACCAAAGATCTCAAATACTTCCAAGAGGTTAGAAAGGAAAATTTAGGTTTCCAGGTGGGACAAGAGGAGATGAGACTATCTGAGAGTCTCGAGAACTTAGAGGAGAGTTCATATCAGTAAGGAGTGCTGACAAAAGAGACAGAAAAGAAGGAGGAAGAGGCATGAGAGAAGCCTCATGAGCATGAATATTCATGTTGGGTTGCAGACCATATGAATGAATATGATGAGAAGTTGAATACTTCAACTCTCAAGGAGGAATATCACAGATGCATTCTGATCATTGGGGGGATCAACATAGTCCTACCAAGAAGCCTAGCAGAGGCCGGTGCATGTGTTGCAGGTGCAGAATAAGAAGAACAAATAACATAGACTGTCATGGAGGAGGAGAAGAAGAAGACACTAAAATCTTCCCAAGAGATGAAAGAGGAGGAAGAAGGAGAGATATCTTCCCAAAGTTTGAAGGGAGGAAAATACCATAACCATGTTCTAATGGTAGGGGAGATCATAGTATCTCTTGGAAAGGGCCTAGGAGAAAAGGCCAATGAAGATGTTGTTTGTAAGGAGGCTGATAGAAATCCTACATATTTTTTCATTACAGAAGATAGAAGGAAGATAAAAGAAGAGTATTCGGCGAAAATGCTCATAAATTGAAACAAGGGAGAAGAACAAAGGAGAACTGCAGAATTGGAACCTGCAGCAAAAGAGAGAGAAGACAACATGGATTTTACTGATCTGTATAAAGAAGTAGAAGCCCTGGGAGAAAAAGTAATAACCCAGAGGAGGCTCATCTAACAAGCCAAGTTGGAGATTGAGGTAGAAGAGGAGATGCAACAACACAACAGACTGCAAGAGAGGAGCTAGCCCATAAAAAAGCTAGATAAGGAGATTGAGGAGATAATGTTACAAAAAATTTTGCCTCGCACCATGCAACTTTCTTGGATGGCCTTTCCATTTCCCTATGCATACTTGAAGTCCCGTTTTCTACCTTCCAGAGCCAAAAAAACACATTTTTCCACATATACACACCCTATTGGTTAAACAACAAGCGTATACGCAGGTTTCTCCACCACAACCCACGTACATCTGGTTTGGTGCTCAAAATTAAAAATTATGTCGGGTTTCCATGCCATGTCACGAGATCTATGATCCTTGACCTTCCATATACTAGAAACACTCTGAATCGACCCTTTAGTTCCATTTGAAGGCTATAAATTTAGCGATATCAAATCCTTGATGGAGATTCAACAATTCGACTTTGAGAGCAAAGACACTCTGGAGAAATTTCACTTCATATTGAGTCTGCATCCCTTTTCCCCTAAAAGTCTAAACTGCTTTTTCATCCCCCAAGCGCTCCCTTCTTTTTGATGGAGAACCTCATTTTCTCCTTTATATGAGTTTTCCTTTGGTGGAGAATTGAAGTGGTGGAGGCCTAGATAGAGAGACTTAGTTTCTCGGTTCTGATATGTGTTGTTACAGAAGTTTGTCACCTATATACTTCTGCTGATTATTTTTAATAGAAATATTTTTTTCTCGTCCAATTGATATCTTGCAAATATTCAAATTATTACTCCATGGGTGTATTTGTCATGTATGTTAATGGATTATGCTAATATAAATGCTAACATTATATATTATCACCATATGCGTGTGTATATTGGTTGTTAAGGACAAGTTGCAGGTATAAAGCTTTGAGTTGCGTCCTCAACGGTGGTCTTCATCAAACATCTGAATGAGGTAGGCTCTTGGCCTTGTCTTGTTATCATTTCATTTATATATAATACTAGGGATTAGAGTTTATTTATGCGTGTCATTCCGTCTATTGTGGTTTACCCCATACCGTAGAGAGATTTTCCTTGTAACTGAATTGGCGACCATACTAGGGAATGATCTTATTTTTTGAGGTTTGGAGTGTTTTCTCCTTGATTTTCTCTCTGTTAGCCTGAGTTTCCTTATCTCCTGATTGCTTGACAGCCTATTTTTACTTTGTATCTGAGTTTCTTATCCTAACCCTTTCCCTGGCAGTGTTTTACTAGATATACATGGTTTTTCCCTTGACAGACATGTACATACACGAGTTGTCCTCCTGTAGGATACTTACATATGCGAGTTTTTCTCAAACAGTCACGTACCTCAGCTCTTTAGTCTTGTTGGATGAGTTTGGTGTTTGTTGGGTGAGTTTGGTTGGTTGTTGAGTCTTCTCGGGTCTCTGTCCTAACTGTTAAGTGCTTACAGAGTGATAGAAAACCTTCTTATTGTTGATTTTTTGGGCAATATTCTTTCTTATCATATTTTTCATTGGTTTTCCTTGCACATTGGTATGAGTGTTTTCTTCTTGGTATCCTTCTTGACTTGTATCTTTTTACTTGTAGTAGGGTCTGCATGTGAAGTTTTTATTCATTCCTTTCATTTTATTTTCTTTATATAAAAAATACAAAAACATTGCTCATTTTACATTATGGAATTTTCTCTTTTGATTACTTTCATTGATTTTGACACATGTGGAGAGATTGCATTTCAATTAAATTGTAGAGATTGCATTGGAAAAGTTGCATTTAGAAGCATACCATTTCTTTGAAATTCAATATTAGTACTTAGCAGTGTTTTGATATTTTTTATTTTATATGCTAAGTTGTAATACCATCAATTTCATTATCACACCTCTTGAGTAAGCATAATCCATTAAAATTAATGTTGATTAATTAAAATTGACTAGAAACGTTTTTAGTTTTCAAGGTACACAAACAAGTATAGGACATAGGGCCTTGGAATAGGATTTTGTGACTAAAATTCTCCAAGGATATTAAACTAAACATATGTTTCTGACTAGGGAGTGGTGAAATCCATTGTGTAATTAGTGATGTAAGGAGGCTCCATTCACACCGGAGTTAAGCATGAGGTCACGTGAAGTTGGTTGCAGAGATATCCCTCTAATACTTTCTTAGCATCAGAGATATTTCTAGGGTACTATTCTCGTTTGGGGGTCTTTCTAGTACCGTTACCTCCGTGAGAGGTAATTATTTCAATATTTCGGGATTTGTTACCCTGCCCGTACGGTGGACCAGACTTATGAATGTTCATATACGCATTGGTTATATTGTGGTAACTCTAGTTGCTTGACATAGGTAGCCACATAGGTTATTTGCATCGGTTATTCTACAGGTACTCTGAATCAGATAAGGGTCAGACAACACACAACCTTTATGGATGATTGCCTCTCTGGGGGGATATGACCAACTATGTTTTTAATCCCATGAGGGCCCTTATAACTGATTTTGATACCTCAAATATTTTGAATGGAGTCTCAGGACCCTCTTGGGAGAGACATACCTACTCTAGTGAGGGAGCCCCCTTTTTAGCCATTATATCTTGTTTGTGTGCATTGGCCTTTTTTATTTACTTTGGTGTGCTCTCTGATTATTAGTTGGCCTTAGGATTTTGTATTGCATCGTGAGTTTTAGTTGTTATGGTTAGTAGAGCCCCCATGACTCCCTCAGTTAGCGCTACCCAGCCCATAGTATTTTCTCATTCCATGGGGTTGAATCCTTTTGTATTTCTGAGTAGTACGTCGAATCATGATACTCAGCCAATACCTTGGGCCTCTAATCCTTTTTATTTTGTTATTTCAGACATGTCTTCGCACTTTCCATCCTCTGTCTCGTCGTCTTATGTGAATCCTAGTTTTGGGTCTGGGGGAATGAAGCCTCCTTATTCTCCCTTTGTGTTTGGTGGGAGTCATATCCCTCAACCAACTTTTACAGTAGGATTTTTTAATCCTCCTTCCTCTATACCCAATCCTAGCTTCGCTTTTCCCGGATTGAGTGCTCAAATGGGAAGTCATTTTACTTAATACATCTCGTCCATCTATCCTTCTTCCACTATGTTGGTTCCTAAAAACATTTTTCTCATGGTGGACCTCCTTTCCTCTGGTGTTTCATCCAGGGGAAGTCATTTTTATAGTATGGGAAACCCCCTTCATGGAGTTCCTTCGTCTAGGGGAAACATATTTCCTCACCTGAGTAACCCTTGTCATGTTTCTTTCTCTTCACAAGTGTCTTCCTCGGTGATGATGCCCTTACAACCCTTTATGAATCAGTTTGGAGGAGTATACCATCCTTCCGTACAGGGCCATGGTGTATACCAGAATCCTTCCTAGCCTGGAATCTCTCAAAATGGGTCTTTCTTGGAACCTTGGTCTCAGATGGCACAACTAGCCACTACTAGTCATGCTGGAAGCACAAGTCCCGTCACTACGAGTCACACTACACATACATCACCATTATTTTCTATTCATGTTGGGGATTCAACACCAACCTCTACTAGTCACGTTGGTTATTCATCACCAACCTCTACTAGTCATGTTGGAGATAGGTCAAAAACCTCTGCAAGTCATGTAGAAGACTAACAACTAGCCACTGCATTTCATGTTGGGGGAACAACTCTAGTCATTGTGAGTCACACTGCACATACATCACCAACCTCTGCTATTCATGTTGGGGATTCATCATCAACCTATGATAGTCATGTTGGGGATTCATCACCAACCTCTGCTAGTCATGTTGGAGGTTCGTCAACAACCTCTGCAAGTCATGTTGAAGACAATCTACTAACCTCTGCAAGTCATGTTGGGAGTATGTCACCATCCACTGCAAGTCATTCTAGGGGAATTCATATGATTGAAAAGCCTCAAGGTATAGTATGTAAGCCCAAGTTCCTTTGTAGGATTTGCAAAGGATATCATCTAACTCATTTGTGCCCTGCTATTGCAGTGGTACAAGAATCATGGTCCTTGTCTAGTGGCCCTTTGGTTTATGAGTCATCTTTGGTTTCCCAACATCCTAATCCTTCTTTGGTTGATACAACGATTATGCCGATGCAATATTTGATTGACCCCACTCTTGTTTTGGGGAGTGATGTGTCTCTTGACCATGTTTTCTCACATCCTTTTCAACCAACGGTCTTGTCGATGCAATCTTCTATCAACACCACTCATGTTTTGGGGGGTGAAGCGTCTCTAGACCATTTTCTCTCGCATCCTATTCAACCAATAGTTGAAGAAGTGGTCATGTTGATGAAATCTTCGACCGATCCCAATCTTCTATTGGAGACTGATAAGTCTAAGGAACTGACATT
This sequence comes from Picea glauca, assembly GCA_000966675.3. Taxonomy (NCBI): domain Eukaryota; kingdom Viridiplantae; phylum Streptophyta; class Pinopsida; order Pinales; family Pinaceae; genus Picea; species Picea glauca. Next base: position 503,144 of record JZKD02S0837723.1, read on the forward strand.
GCCGATGCAATCTTTGGTCAATCCCACTCTCATTTTTGGGGGTGATGCCTCTTTCAACCATGTCCTTAGCATTTCTAGTCCTATACCTTTTGAACAAGGGATCATTCCACTCTCTCTGAGTACAATCCCTCCAAGTCCTAGGATGGTTTCCTTTGATTGGAATTATATTATATATGAAACATCCTCTACAAGTATTTTATCCTCCTTGGCTTGGAAAGTTTTGGGTTCTCCCAAGCTTGTGTCAACTACCTGTGAGTTACTGACTTTCAACAGAAGTCCTGCATGAGAGACCTGTCATCCCCCATGATATGTTTCTTAGAAAAACATCCTTGAGTCTTATTTAAGCTCTTTTCAAGACTCCTTAAACATGGAAATATTGTCGAGTGAACTTGTCTCTTTCACACTCATTAAATGGATTTGAAAGGACGTTTATTTGGTGTAAGTTTAACCCTTTTTCGGACCAAGTAGACTACTTTCAAAAAATGAATACTCTAGTCACCATTGGCTAGAAGAGTTCCCCTGGGTTTTATTTAATACTTTTTCTAGCTTAGGGGACTAAATCTATGAAAAAGGACATTATTTGGAGTTAAGTTGTAATTGCATTCCATCATCCTACTTGTGGTATTGAGCCTATTGCAAGTTGCCTCTTTCTCATTATAAGCTTCTTACCTTGGCAATTTGCATCACTAGCCAAGGAGAGATTTTTTATATCCTTTGTAGCTTAACACCCTGTACCCTAAGAGGAAACATTCCCCTGAGTTTCCATGCCCCACATGCACTTCCTTGCTATGAGCATAGGTATGTTCCATTGTTTGGAGATATGTGTTTACTCGCGACACTCGTTTCCTCTTCTGTATCATAACATTTCTTTGCCTATGAAAAAACAAAAAAGACAGGAGGGAAAATAATATTATCTCATATCGGCAGCAATCGTGTCTCCTTTGAACAAAGAACAAAATTTTGAGTCCATTGTCATCCAAAGTTTGGGTATATCATGACATTAGGAAGATGAGTTCGTTACTTAGAGTTTACTCCTCCGACTGGTTATTCTTCCAGTCCCTATGGAGAGTTTGTCGATGCCTCCATCACAAAGTTTTATCATCAAGTCTATGCTTCCTAATTTATCCATATGTCTCATTCTCTTGTTCAAAGGAAGTTTATAAGCCTGTGTCATACATTTCTCAGAACTCTTGACTTTGCATGTCGACCATACCCTCAGTGTATCTCAAAGTCACATGAAGTTGTAATTCTACCATGCACCATGTTCCTACTTTCATTATCGGTAGGTAACCTTGAACCCAAAAGTTGACATCTCCTCATTGGTCGCTAACTAGGGGGTTTCCCTTGTGTTCGACGACAAGAAATCTATTCATACATTGGGATTCATCCAGTGTATTGGATGCCATTAGCCTTATTGGTGGTTTCCTCTCCTTTGTCAACAATTTTTATTATTGGATTCTATTTAGAGGGTTTGTTTCATGCACTAATTTTATCCGGTGCATGTGAGAGATGCACAAGGTCATGTTCATGAACATATTATTCATCCGAGCTACTCCTAATCATCAAGTTATTTCCTTGTACCTCATGCTGACTGATGAGAGATTACCTAATGCTCTCCTTTCAACGGGTCTCCTTCCATCGAATTTAGCTCATCTATTTTGGAAATGATACCTAGAGTTCTATGAGTACCTAGAGGCTTCCAGTCATCAGTGGTAGGTTCTCCCACCATCAAAAATTGGGAATACATCAATGTATCCTGATCAATGGATTCTTCAAGTGTTCGACCTCAACACCCTTATTAACATTTTTAGAATGTACTCAGTGCCTTGACACCTACTTTCATTATTGGTAGGTTGTCTTGCATTTGTTAATGGTATACCTTAATGACCAGTAATCGAACTAAGTCTCATTGTGTTCAACAGCAACCCCTCTATTCACATGATGTAGACTTGCACCTTTAGCGGATAGTGTAGAATACCTCCAACTTACAGTAGTAGTTTTCCTAATATGTTATTGTCTTTCATTGGACCAGTACCTATATGACTTCAGTGATCATGGGAGATCAGATTGTACTCCATTGTATACAAATATCTTTAGATTGATTTTGTGACTTGTTTCCATAGTTCCTTGTTTATGACTATGACAACCTATGGAACCTTACATTGTCTATTCATGGCCATGAGAAACTATTTGATATATTTCCACATGGATCTGTAGTGTAATTCATATTGGAAGCCATGAGTACAAAGTCCTTATGGATTGTAATATTCTCATGGGTAACTAGCACTTCTAGATGAGTCTCCATTTATCCACTTATGGGAATTATAATGTATTTCGACCATCGCAAATACTCCTCTGACCTCACACATTAGGGGACATCTCTTACATCAAATTTTTCCTCACCCCATGCAACTTGCTTGGATGGCCTTTCCATTTCCCTATGCAGAGTTGAAGTCCCCTTTTGTAACTTCTAGAGCCAAAAAATCACATTTTTCCACATATACAAGCCCTATCAATTATACAACAAGCATATACATAGGTTTCTCCACTACAACCCCTGTACATCGGGTTTGGTGCTCAAAATTAAAAATTATGTCAGGTTTCCATGCCATGTCATGAGATCTATGATCCTTGACCTTCCATATACTGGAAATTCTCTGACTCAACCCTCCATTTCCATTTGAATGCTATAAATTGAGCCATATGCAAGCCTTGAGGGAGATTCAACAATTCAACTTTGAAAGCAAAGACACTTGGATGAATTTCACTTCATATTGAGTCTGCATCCCTTTGTCCTTGAAAGTCTGAACTCCTTGTTGATCCCCCAAGCTCTTCCTTATTTGTGATGGAGAACCTCATTGTCTCCTTTATATAATCTTTCCTTTGGTGGAGGATTGAAGTGGTGGAGGCCTTGATGGAGGGACTTAGTTTCTCGGTTCCGATATGTGTTGTTATAGAAGTTTTTCACCTATATACTTCTACTAATTATTTTTAATAGAAATACTCTTTTATCATCCAATTGATATCTTGCAAATATTTGAATTATTATTCCATGGGTATATTTTTCATGTATGTTAATGGATTATGCTAATATATATGCTAGCATTATATATTATCATGATATTCTTAAGTATCTTGGTTGTTGAGGACATGTTGCAGGTATAAAGCTTTGAGTTGTGTGCTCAACGGTGGTCTTCATAAAATGTTTGGATGAGGTAGGCTCTTGGCCTTGTCTTGTTAGCATTTCATTTATATAGCATACTTGGAATTATAGTTGATTTATGCATGTCATTCCATCTATTGTGGTTTACCCCATGCTATAGAGATATTTTCCTCGTAACAGATAAGGAGATTGATGATGAATTCAACAAATGAGATAGTCAACAATAAATGGAGGCTGACAAGAGGAGACTGCAGTGGAAAACCGAATGGATCCCTACAACATAAAATTTGGAAACCAGGAGGAGAGCCTACAATAGCGGCAGGACAGTAGCAACAACAACAGTAAGGAAGAGGATCAGGTCAACAACTCCTGAGTGAAGTTTGGGACCTTGGAGGATCTCACCAGTAGTAGCAGAGGAGCCATGAGAAGGAGCTCATGATTTTGTTAGCAGGGGAGTATAATGCAGGAGCATCACTCCTACTCAGTAGCATGTTAGCAACGAGTGCAACAGTGCACAAGGAGGGACAAGATCCCAAGGATATAGAAGTGCCAACCTTATCATTTTGTTTTAAATTTATCATTTAATGTAAATTAAGTGTGTAAGGCTCGAGGAAGGCAGATCCATTGTATTTGTGAAAGGATAGTGTAATTTTCCTTTAATGGCTGATAGGTAGATGAATCTAGATCTGATCCAGATGAGTTGTAAATTAAATGTAATTGAATTCATTTAGGTGATGAAGGATCGAGAAGCCCCTCTTTTTGTGTGAGGATCAATTGTATTGAGATGATAATGTGTGAGAAGAGGATAATTCTAAAAAAAAATGTAGATAGGATAATTATGGAGAGAAAAGAAGAATTGAGACTCTGTTGTAGTCCAGTCTAGTAAACAATGTAAACTCTTGTAAAAATCATTTATATTTAAGAGAAAAGAATATTTCCATGCATATGAATCACTATGTGTGTTTTATGTGAATGAGTATGTGTTATATAAATTTTTACTGAATTTTTACCATGCATGTGTAAATTCCATGAGTATATAAATGTCCCCTTTGTAGGAATATATATAATTCCTTGTCTATGTGAATTTCTGAGTGTTATGGGCTCTCAAGGCTATGCAAGGAATGCACATTAGAGTTGTTGGAAAACTCTGAGAAGCCAACACAAGGAGTGCACTAGGACTCATTCAGGAGTTCTACAAGGAGCGTGTCAAGTGGGCACACCAGAGTTAGTTAAGCTCGTAAGGGATAGTGCAAGAGTGTGCATAGTGAGTGAAAGGAGTGCACATACACTCATAGTAGTGTAAAATCGCAAGAGAAGGCCATTACAAGCAGTGCACCAAGCAAGCACAAGGAGGGCGCTTACACTCAGATTAGTGTAAAAGATGAAGGGAAGGTAAGCACAAGGAGTGTGCATGTGAGTCTGTAAAGTTCAAGACTTGAGAGAGCAAGTGCAAGGAGTGCACGAAGCCAACACTTTTTTAAAGTGTTGTTCAAGCTTAGAAGGAAGAGCACAAAGGGACAGGAGAGAACTGAAAGAACACTTTGACTGCCTTCATAAGCTCGGGAGGAAGAATGAAAATGCCAGGAGGGAACAAGAAGTCATTTGGAAGAACAAAGGGTCGATCCCATTTGAATTTCAAAGAGTTGTAAGCTCAGGAGAGATAGTGCTAGTGTGTGCAGAGCCTATTCAAGGATTGCAAAGGGAAACAACTTTCTAAGTTTCAGATTGTGAGATAAGCCCGAGGTGTGCTCCCATACTTTTTCAAAGAAGGGATAGTGTTTCATAGAATACAAGCAAATGACAAGGAGTTGACCTTGCAGAGGAGAGTTCAAAGCCCAAGCCTTTGAAAAATCTTGAGAAATCCTTCATTGGAAGGAATACAAATCCAAGAAGGAGAATACAGAGACAAGAAGGAGAATAAGCCACAATATCTATTGGATTGTCTATGGAAACAAATCTGGGTCGTTGGATCAAACCTAGACCAGAGGAGAGCGTATAGTAAAGGAGTTAGATCCCAGCCATTGGATCTAAGTGCAGGAGAATGAGAGTCATCAATCGTGGTTCTCGAGCCGTAAATCTTGGAAAAATTACAGTGAATCTCAACCATAGATCATATCGTGCAGTGTGAGCCATATATCTCATGATTCAATGATTCGACACTCAAAAAATATTGGTCCTTGTGTTTCTAGGAGGAGAAAATATTAGAATCTTGTAGTCCCGAACAAATCCCAGTCGTATATTGGTAGTGAAGCAGGGGTCATTTATTATTAATCCCTTCAACACTTCATCTACTCGGGAGATTTTGGAGGTAGTCGTTGCAGAGTGGTTGAATCCCCGAAGCTTCAAAGACTGAATCAAATCCTAGTCGTCAATCAAATAGGGGAATCTCAATTGTAGATCTCCACCCTTCGCCAATTCAGAATTCAGTTGTTCGGGAGTTTGGTGGTGGTCATTTGGAGAGAGGAACGTCGAAGTCAAGAGTTCATGAGTTGATCACATCCCTTGGTCATAGGAGGAGTGTGAATCGTAGATCATGGTTCAAAGTTTAACTATCTAGGAGGTAACATGTGTTGGAGTCGTGGAATTGTCTGAAGCCTAGAGTCCTGGATTATATCTTAGTCATAGACCGTGGAGGGAGGAGAATCCACACCAGTCGTCATATTTGACTGTTAGAAAGGATGAAAAGTGGAAGTATAGAGAGAGGACCTACACCCGTTGGTCAATAGTTACCTTTATCACCGAATTCAACCAGTAACCACTCTGGGATATTGGAGTGTTCTATTTGGTGAATCCTCCAGAGCATCAAATTCCTAGAGCTATGGATAGTGCCTTTCATTTAAGATATTGGTTCTAGCTGATCAAGGTCATGTGAGTGTCCACCAAGGAAAATGGGCTAGTGCATGTGGATTGATTCCTAGGAGTAAAAATGGCTTAGAATAATCACTCAGAGGGTTATGTGTGGACCTGCAAAAGTAAAATAGAGGTCCTTTGTGCATTTGAGGAGGGACCGAGTAGGGGTACGAGAGATAATTCATCACCTCAGAGAGATCCTAGACTGATAGATCATGCGAGCCCATTAGGGTTTTGCATCAATGTGGTGTTCTATTTTTATGATGAATTTGGAACTCTTTTGTCAATGTTACAATTGTCTTGTTCAAAACGTGAGTCCCCTAATCATGCATAAGTACTTTCAGACACCCAAACCTTGTGACTATGTTCTCAAATAAGAACTACGCAACTGTCTCCACGTTGTAATCTATAATTGGTTCTTCTTTTTCCCACCTATTCAAGTAGTTTGTCGCGATAATTAAGTACCTAGATCATGATATTCTCGTTGGTTGATTAATCGGTCCAACAAAATGTACTTCCCATTTTTCAAATGCTTGTAATGTGACTTCCATATTCAAAGGCATATCATCCCTTATAGATGGATTTCCTACTATCTAACAAAAATCACAACTCTAACAATAATCCTTATCATATTTATGGAGGCTGGGACACCATATCCCTGTGGGAAAGATATCTTGAGTTGTCTCCTTTCCTTCATAATTTCCTCCATAAATTCCTTCATGCACCTTTGCTAGTATCATTGGTATTTCATGTTCCAATACACAACATCGCAGTATCCCATATGTGCCTAACTTGTATAAATTTCCTGCTGTCAACTGATAATCTACTTCTTTAACTACTAGATGATTCTTCAGGGCTATTGTCATGTCGTATGGAGTGACTCGTGTACTTAAAAATTGGACAATCTATGAAAAATAGTCATCAACCAATTGAACTACAAATAAGTGCACATATGGTAAGTTTTCATCTAGATTCCATGCAAATTATCCTATAAGTATGCACAGTAGATTATATGGTCCTCCATTTAGCTTCCTTGGCTTCACTATAAATTAAATGTCATACTCTTGAAACAATAATAACCATCTTCTTATTCTCCCCCCCCCCAACATTGTCTTGTTCACTAGGTATCTCAATGCAGAATGGTCTCTATACATATTAAAATGGGACCCTAATAAGTAATTCCTGGACTTCTACAAGTCATACACCATTACTAAACCCTCATGTTTCGTAATCATGTGATTATTTTCTAAAGTCGACAACTTCCTGCTAGCAAACATAATAGGATGTTCTAACTCTCCCTCTCCTGGATGAGCTAACACTGCACTGAGAGCTATAGACGATGCATCTACATGAACATGAAACTCATTTTTTCAATCCAAGAGAACCAGAATGGGTATATTAACTAGCTTCTGCTTCAACATGTCTAGACCATATTGACAGTCTTCATTCCACTCAAACTTAGCTTCTTTCTTTAACAATTTTTCCATTAGAGATGTAATTTGTGCATATCCTTTAATAAACTTCTTGTATTATCATGAGTGACCCAACGTTTCTCTCAATTGTCTTACTGATGTAGGTGGTAAAAAATTAACAATCACAACTATCTTTGTAGGATCAACCAACAAGCCTATCACACACCTAATCCCCTAAGTATCCTTTTTTAAGGGATGGGGCATAATTTCTTTTCTTTTCTCACCGCTTCTTGAATAATCATTAATTTAATCCCTAATTAGGGATTACTAAATCCTCATTAGAATTTAGTTAAACCACGTCACATTAATTCATAATCCCCTCATATTAACTCTATTATATTATAATCATAATCGATTGTATTATAAAATAATACGATCAATTAGTATTATAATATAACACAATATCTTAACTTGCACTTAGGGTCATTAATGACAAGTTGTAACATAATCGAGCATATTAAATTGAGCTTAAGGTCTTTAAAGGCATTTAGCACCTAAGAGCTTCGAACTTGTATTACATTATAAAACCATTATAATTTAATTTGTATTACATTATAAAACCAATATAATTTAATTTGTATTATAAACTGTGGTGCAGAGAGGTAGGTCTGGGCCTTCGGCCCCTTTTGTTTATTCATTTCATTACCCTAGACACCCAGAGTCTTAAAGTTTGAACTCTCAGTGGGTCCACACTTTACACATACTGGTGCACTAAATAGGGGTAGGTAGGTCACATTCTAGCATCCCAGCTATCCTGAAGTCCTAAGGTCCTGCCACGTAGCTCCAGCCTTCGACCCTTTTTGAAGCCTACGCTATAACACCCCAACGTCCCGGAGTCCCGATGATTCGAATTATTTTTGGAATGAAATGGAAGCAGAGATATTACAATGAAATACATGTAATTATTTTCAGAAAAAGAGAAATACAACAATACATGATTTCTATTAATGAAATAAATGTACAGATACTGTAAAAATACAGAGTGCAAGTTTCGCTAGAATGGTGGCAACTCTATCTTTGAGAAGAGATGTGATGTCTACGCTCATTTGTAAGAATATGAGTACAATGACACTCTGAAGGAATTTTTTATAATAAAAATGAATGCTAAAACTTTAGACATACAAAAACCTAACCCTAGGAGATGAAGCACCAAAAGTCATGTGGGCTCTGTTGGGGTAAGTTAGTACATCAACTTCTCGGAGTTATAACTTATGCAGACTACCTTCATTTTAGGTGCGTGATAGCCCATTGGAAATGTCCTTACAAGAAATAATCATTATGCCATCAAACTCTAACTCGGTCTACAGTTTTACTATGGGCGCAAGCCAATAAAATATTTTTTAGGGCCCCTAAATGGCCCTCGAAGTAAAAAAAGATGAACTGACATAAAAGCTTCAAAATAAGCCAGTTGGAATAGGTGGGTGATCCAAAAAGGATTCATAGAAGTCTAAGGATAACGCAACATTCATAGAATCACCTCAGGAAGCTCATAATAGCCTTAGCAGATAGAGAAAGAGAAAAAAATCAAAGTCCTCAAAACTCAGTGAAATTGGCATCATCGCGAAGCGCACGTCGCAAGATTTCCAATAGCTTAAATGACTTGTCAAATGAAGTTACGGATCAAAAGATATTCGTGGTCAATGTTTTGGTCAACCTAGCCCAGTTAGTAGGGATGAGTCAACATCTGTACTGTTGATGTCAGCATCAATACAAATGATGTCAGTGTCCGTAAAGGGTACGTGGTACACGTAGAGGGTGACACATGTCATGATGATGTCAGCATGATGTTAGCATGATGACGTGAAAGCACCATAAGCTACCACGTGTCACTGATTTTTGGACTTTTTCGATCATTCTATAGACCAATGTAAAAGTGCCATGTGGCAGTCTCTACAGCCACATGGCCGACCGTACAGCCACCCGACGGGCTGACATGGAAGAGGTGATGTGGACTGCCCGTGCAATGTGGTGATGTGTGCCAAGGGAAGGCCGCCACATGGCCCTATCATGGGCTACCATGTGATAGCATGAAAATGAACAAAGATGCCCAACAACTGAATTTCAAAAAATGGGCTGGGTTGGCTAGAGCCAACCCCCAATCCACCACATTTGGTAGTAATCCCGCCATATTTGGTCGGTTGAAACCATATAGAGAAAGAATTAATGTCATCGCCAAACTTAGTGAAGGATCCCATGGAGCAATGTAACAACATATATATATATATATCTATATATATATATATATCCAACGGAGTACTAAAATGGGAGTTCGCAAGTTCGATCCTAAGATCTCCCCTAACCTCTTCGACTTTTCCATGTCTGCCCAACCAATTGGGATAGGGTGTGACTTGTTACAGTCCGCCTGCAATTTTACTTAAGCTTTGAAATCCTCCAGTGCATGAGGGTCAGACCAGGGCGCACGATCATATGGATAGAGTCACGGAAAACGAGACATTTTTCCATTAATTTATTGCAGGTGCAGGCACAAAAACCGAGACATAATTTCTCTTGGGCCTGAAAGTGCCAAACTCATATTGAGGCGTGGAGATAATCATTTTTGGGTAATTCGACGCCACAAATTCAATGGTGTTTTTTTTTTTTTGATCTGAGCAAAGCATCTACAGCTTAACTCCAGAATGAGGTATACTTATGTCTTTTTCCAAATTATTTTCCTGAGTTAATAAAAAGGCCTAGCCATTTGAGAGTAGGACCCGAAGAAGCAGTCCACTAGGGACAAACTCTGCTAACAAGTTTTTGTGTTCAGATGTGATGCTTATGTCTCTTCATTATTGATTTTTTCCTTCTTTATGGTGCACTTCATTTTATGCTCATTTAATACAATTCTTTAATAAGTCACACCGATGAAAGATCACGGATCATGTTGGTATCAGAGAAGTCATAATTGAATTGAATTTTTGAGTGTGAATGCTTACTAGAGCCATGCATAAACAGGGTGAAGGAACAATTAATAATTTCAACTCCGAAAGTTGGTCATGCATCCCGAAGGAAGAAAATGGATGAAGAGGACAAGCATGATGAACATGAGAAAAACTTCCATATGGTCTTCTATCGCATGTCAGATATGGTCGAGAAAATGTATGGAGATTACGAGAAGAGAATGGCAAAGAAAGGGAAGAAAAATGAAGCATCATTAGACGAAAATGCTTCAGTGAATCAAGGGGTTGGAGGAGACCCTCTTGAGCTTCCATCTTCACCATCGAGTTCTAGCTCTTCTTCCTCTGATCATTCATATCGTTCTCATCATTATAGCCATAAAGATTCTTTTAAGAAACCATTATTAAAGCTTGATGTAAAATGTGCTTTACCTATGTTTAATTGAGATGCTAATCCTGAAAAGATAGATAATTGGATCCAACAGGTTGAATCATATTGCCCTATTCAATAGATTGATGAAGAGGAAGTTAAAGTGCAATTGGCCTCTCTTTGGTTGGAAGTCACCACTCTTGTATGGTGGGAGAGAAAACTTCAGGACATAAGTAAGTGCGGTATACTTCTTTCCTCATGGTCAGAATTTAAATCAACAATAAGGAAGCAATTTTATCCATTGGGTTATTTACATAAAAAATTGGTGGAATGACAAATTTAAGACAAAGTAAAGGTCAAATTGTACAAAGTTTCATGGAAGAATTTAGGAAGAAAGCTCTTGCATTAAAAATTCCTTTAGATTCTTATGAAACTTTAATGAAGTATATCGACGCACTTCACAGTTACATTCATTGTACCTTACTACTATTTAACCCCACCAGTCTTGATGAAGTTTATGTGCAAGCCACTCACCTTGAGAACAAGGGAAAGCATGTTCAAGAAGATCGCACAAAGAAACCTTCCAAATTCCCACATAAACAATTTAAAGGAAAGTTTCAAAGGAAGGAAAAAAAAACCACCACTATAAACATGGAAGAAGGAAATCCATCTTCCACTCATTGTAAGAAGGATGGTCATGACGATGAACACTGTTGGAAATTACATCCATAGAAAAGATCTAAACAGTTTGGTGGAAAGGGGAAGACAAAGATCGTTGCTACAATGCAACAAGATCTTGGTTTTGATTCAGGAGATGAGGAAAAGATCACAGCAGTTGGATTTCAAGGTAAATATTCCCTTCATGATAGTTCAAATTCCAGTACTGAATCTCATGATGATGATGAAAGAAAGAGGAATGAATTATTTCATATAAGATTTGTATCTAAACACACTAAGATAGATACATTTTTTTATTCGGATTCCCAAGTAAACTTGATATCTGAAGCACTTGTCAAAAATATGGGTCTTGAAACTAAACCACATCCAAAGCCTTATCTTCTTGGTTTGGTATGTGATAAAGCCAAACTAAATGTCACCAAGTAGTGTAGGGTCATATTTTCCATTGCTTCAAAGTTGATTGATGAAGTAGATTTGGATGATGTTTCACTTGATATATGTGGCATCATGCTAGGGAGTCCTTATCTTTATGATAGAAAAGAAGTCTTCTTTCATCATGAGAAAAAATACCACCTTACTAAAGGGGGAGTGGAATATATTGTTAGATCCCACAACATGAGGGTAAAAACAACACTTGTTAGTGCAGGATAGACGAAAAGACTCATAAACACTAATAAGAGATATGTACTCATGGTCATAAGAGAAAAGGATGTCGGAACATCTGACGCCTTCCAAGGATGTGATCCTTCTCATAAGAAATAATTAATCAATATTGTTTCTAAGTATGATGACATATTTCAGGAACCAGATGGATTACCTCATAAGAGGCAAATCCAACATGAAATACATATTCAACAGGATTCTCCTCTTCCTAATGTGGGAATGTACATGATTTCAGTTGTAGAGATGTCACAGATCAAAAATCAGGTACAAGGCTTATTGGATCAAGGGGTCATCAGGCCTAGTTCATCTCCTTGTAGTTCTTCGATCGTGATGGTGCCAAAGAAGGATGGCACATGACGAATGTGTGTTGATTATCAAGCCTAAAAAAAAATCATGTTGAAAAATCGATACCCTCTTCCTCGTATAGATGATTTACTTGATCAATTAAAGAATGATGTTTATTTCACTAAATTGGATTTGCGTAGTGGATACCATCAGATCAGGGTTGCAAAACAGGGTGCATGGAAAATTTCCTTTAAAACCAAACATGGATTGTTTGAGTGGTTAGTTATTCCGTTTGGGATTTGTAATGCTCCGGAAACCTTCATGCATGTGATGAAGGATGTATTCAGGCCATTTCTAGATGGTTTTGTAATTGTATATTTAGACGACATTATTATATTTAGTGGGACTTGGGATGAACATGTAATGCATGTAAAGAAAGTATTAGATACTTTGCAAAGGGAAAAGTTGTATGTAAAATTGTCCAAATGTGAATTTGTCAAGACTGCACTAGTGTACTTAGGTCATATTGTAGGAGGAGGATAATTGGAAATTGATCCTTCTAAGATTCATGTAATTGTAAATTGGCCTGAGCCCAAAAATGTAACCGAAGTACGAAGCTTCTTAGGTGCAGTCTAATACTGGAGGAGATTCATTTCAAACTTCTTACTTATTGCAGCTCCTTTGCATGCCATAACTAGTGTGAAGAACACTTTTCAGTGGGGAGGAAAGAAACAAAACTCCTTTGACACTTTGAAGGAAAAGATAAGTACTACACCAGTATTATCACTGTCGAATCTTCAACAGCCTTTCAAGATCGAGATAGATTCCAGTGGATACACCATGGTTGCAGTATTGATGCAATATCATAAGCCTATCTGTTACCACTCTGAAACTTTTAACCAAGTTGTTTTTAACTATCCTACATATGATAAAGAGTTGTATGCATTAGTTCAAAGTATAAAGAAATGGAAGCACTACTTGTTAGGGAAGGAAACAATCATACATATAGATCACCATCCCTTACAGTATCTCCAAGCACAAACCAAGCTGCAACAATATCGACATTACAGGTGGATGGGTTTTCTTCAACAACTTCATTTGGTAATCAAATAAAAAAAGGGTACAAGTAACAAGGTAGTTGATATTATTTCTAGACCTCATATTGTTGCTTCTACTATTTTTAAGAATACTTATTTATCTCATGATAGCTATATGGAACAATATGTTGTTGATAAATATTTTAAAGAAATGTTTGAGAAGCTAACCCATGGTGCACAAGTAGAGAAATATTGTCTGTAGGTAAAACTACTCTACCATCTTGGAAAGATATTTATTTCTACAAGTGAATGAGTCCATGTAATACAAGAATCTCACACTTCTCTTTTGTCTATGCATTTTGGGGTAGGAAAAAATATGGCTCATTTGTAGAGGTTTTGTTACTGGCCTCAGATGAAAGAAATTGTAACTAAATATGTAAAGGGGTGTGTGATGTGTTCTAATTGTAATCCCACTAATAGAAAATTGGGGCCATACTCACCACTTCTTGTTCCATCCCATCCATGGGAGAGTATATCCATGTATTTTGTAGGGGGTTTACAAATATCGAAAAGGGGTCATGACTATTTGTATGTAGTGGTGGATAGGTTTAGAAAGATGTGTATCTTGATGCCATGCAAAAATCATATCACTGCTGAGCAGACTACTAATCTCTTCTTTCAGTATGTTTGGGTTCACTTTGGGTTACCCACATCCATTATCTTGGATTGATATACTCGATTCCTTGGATATTTTTGGACAAACTTATGGAAAATGATGGACACCAATTTGAAGAGGAGCACTTATTTCCATCCACAAATCGATGGACAGACATAGGTGGTTAACCAAACAATGGTACTTTTTCTTCGAGGCTACTGCAGCAAGAATCCCAAGTTATGGGATGAACATATACCCTATGTACAACATGCTTACAATCGCGCCTTACATTCTTCCACTAATTGTTCACCATTCGAGACATGTTTTGGGTATTTTACTAAGGTCCCTTTAAACTTGATGTATGGGATATATGTCGATTCAAATGAAGAAATAAATGAAGACATGGACCGCAAGTTAATTCAAAAGATCCAACAAGTACACCAAACAGTTAGGAAATAGTTGGAGAAAAGTCAAACACAATATAAATCTCAGCATGACAAACATAGGGTTGATCATCAATTCCAGGTTGGAGACCAGGTCTGGATTTACATCAACAAGGAGAGATTGAAGGGTGAAGGAAATAAACTCAATCCCATCTGATATGGACCCTTCACTATTTTGGAGAAAAATGGCACTAATTATTTTCGTTTATATCTTCCACCTTATATGTAGATCTACTTAGTTGTAAATGTGGAAAACTTGAAACTTTTTTAGCCTCCCATGATCATTGATCAAGGTGAGGAAGTTTTGATACCTTCAGTTGATGAGATTTCTCCTGAGTACTTGGACAAGTTGAAGGAATATATCATCCTAGACAGAAGGAAGAGGACTTCATGCAAGGGTGATGTTGATTATCTTTCAGTGGGATTAAAGCGCACACATTCAAACAAAGCAAAGTGGATTGAGAAGGACAAGGTGACGGAACTCTTCCCTCACTTATCTATTGATTGATGAAATATTTTGGTGGTCCAAAAATATCTCATTGGGAAATCATGATACAAAAAGGATTCAGAGAAGTCTAAGTATAACTCAGCATTCACAGAAGCACCTTAGGAAGCTCAGAATGGCCTCTGTAGATAGAGAAAGGGAAAAAATTAAAGTCCTCAAAATTTAGTGAAACTGGCATCATCGCAAAGAGTGCATCACAAGCTTTCCAATGGTGTAAATGACTCATCAAAAAGAGTTACAGATCGAAAGATATTCATGGTCAAAGTTTTGGTCAACCTAGCCCAGTTAGCAGGGATGAGTCAACATCCATACTGCTGACGTCAACATCAGTACAAATGATGTCAGCATCCATACAAGGTATGTGGCACATGAAGAGGGTGACACGTGTCATGATGATGTCAGCATGATGTTAGCATGATGACATGGTAGCACTAGAGGATGCCACGTGTCACTCATTTTTGGACTTTTTTGGTCAGTTCATAGACCAAAGGGAAAGTTCCACATGGCAGTGTGTACAGCCACATGGCATACCATACATCCACCCAGTAGGCTGACGTGGTAGAGGTGATGTGGAATGATAGTGCAATGTGGTGATGTGGGCCAAGGAAAGGTCGCCACATGGCTTAGTCATGGGCTACCACGTGGCAGCATGAAAATGCCCAAAGACGACCAACAATCAATTTTCAAAAAATGGGCAGGGTTGGCTGGTGCAAACCCCCAATCCACCACATTTGGTAGTAATACTACCATGTTTGGTCAGTTGTAACCATATAGCTGAAGAATTAATGCCATCGCCAGACTCAGTGAAGGATCCCATGGAGCAATCTAACATCATATATATATATCCAACGGATTACTAAAAAGAGAGTCTGCGGGATCAACCCCAGGATCTCCCCTAACCTCTCAAACTTTTCCATGTCCACCCAACCAATTGGGATAAGGTGTGACTTGCTATAGTCCGCCTACAATTTTACTTAAGTTTTGAAATCAGTTAGCACACGAGGGTTAGACCAGAGCGCGTGATCGTATGAATGAAGGCACGAAAAATGAGACATTTTAACATTAATTTATTGCAGGTGTAGGAACATAAACCGAGACAGGATTTATCTTGGGCCTGAAAGTTCTAGACTCATATCAAGGCATGGAGACAGTCATTTTTGGGTAATTCGGCGCCACAAATTCAATGGTGTTGTTTGTTTTCTAATCTGAGAAAAGCTTTTGCATCTTAATTCCAGAATGAGGTATACTTATGTATTTTTCCAAATTCATTTGCTAAGCTAATAAAAATTCATACCCATTTGAGAGCAGGACCCGGAGATGCAGTCCACCAGGGACGAACTTCATTAACAAATTTTTGTGTCCAAATCCGATGCTTATGTCTCTTCATTATTGAGTTTTTCCTTCTTTGTGGTGCATTTCATTTTATGCTCATTTAATACAATTCTTTAATAAGTCACATCGATGAAAAGATATCAGATCAATGGGCGGACACCATTATCCACCTGGATTCTTTGTAGAGATTCAGGAAATAATTGAAAGTGGAGAACCCGCAAACAAATGTCCCCATTACAGAGAAAAGTGTTGAACTGAAAACTTTCAAGATGAGCCAGTTGGAATTTGGAACAGGTGGGTGGCCACCAATGTCCACCTAGATTAACCATCCCCCCTTAGGAAGCAATGGTCTCCATTGCGTTGAGTGCCCGAGGAAGAGGGGAAAGCGTTTGTTGAATATGAATATTGGTGAGTTGTGTGCCTTGCTGGAGAAGTTGCATTGCTTGGTCTATGGAAGGCTTTCATGAACCTATTGTTGGCAGGGTTGAATCTATTCCACCAACCTGTTGTCTTTGGGCTTGACGGGGCATTGTGTAGGAACCATCATAGGTGAAGAAACAATATCTTATTTCTCTTCTGCAATCTTCTTCTACTGGATAGAATGTGTTTAGGATGCAATGGTTGTAGTGGCCTTTTGTGCATCCTTTGAATATACTGTGAAGAGGATGAATTTTGCAGTATGAGATTACCTTGTGGCACTATTTTGGTGGAAAAATAGTCGGAACTACCTATGGTATCCTGTAGAGATGACCCCCAAAGTAATAATGACACTACAGGGTCAAGACTCATAAATAGCATGACATTTCCACATATATGGTTGGCCTTAAACAACATCATAGACACCAAGAGGGGAAACATCACACACTACCTCATCCTTGAAGGGATGGATTCCATAGGATAGGAGACACTGTTGGCTGACACATATATCACGTCCCTGGTGAAGCCACCCAATGTTGTATGGTTGCGGGTGTGGTGTTGTCGACAACCCAAACTATTTGACGGCCTCAATTGAGATGAGTTTCTTCTGGATGTCGCTATCAACAATGAAATGAAATGGGATCCCCTTCAACCACATCAGTGAATGGAAGAGGAGCTCCTCCTCTTCATGATCTATTGGTTCTTCTGGTTGAATATTGGCGGTCATGACATTAGTAGTGGGGTGTGGGTCAATGATGTGCCTTTTTTCATTATTTTCTGGATCAAATTTTGAATCAAGGTTCGGCTCCTTGTCTTTGACCTTGGCCACCAATGAATTTTTCTAGCGACATTCATCGGTGTTGTGCAAGGGGATTTTGTAGAAGTCACACCACTTCCCAATGTCATTCTTTGTATTTCCTTTACCCTTATTTTCCTATATCTTGGACTGGTTGTTGGGATGTTGTTGGTTAGGGCCGTATTTATCATTTTTTAGTTTTTGTGGATTTGCAAACCCGAACTCCCATTTTTTCTGGTACCTAAATTTATGCTCGATTTTGACAGCATATCAATAGGAAGCTCCCAATGATGAGATGTTTAGGAAATCCATTTTGGTTTGGATGTACCTATGCAGATCCCCACGGTATCTCATAACCATATGTCCCTCGACGTCTTTGATACCTATCTTGGTGCACAAGGTATGGAAAGTATTTGTGAACTTTGAAACTATTTGGCTCTTCTCTTGTCATTGTGTGGTCCATCTCATGTACCGGTATTCATAGTTATCGACAGGGTAATATTGTTCCTTGACTGCATCCACAAAAAAATCCCAAGTGGGATTGACCCCATATATTCCAGATTCCTCTGTGGAACTTTTCTCCCAGTAAGTATCCCACCAATATTTGACATGGGGGAGGGCCTCTAGGAGTGTGAAGGTGATCGTTTCCCTGTCGAAAAAATTGTGAGCAGAAAAATAACCTTCTAGCATATTTAACCATGTTTCTGAGGAATCCACATCTATTTGACCTTAAAATACAAGAATATCAAAATTAACTTGTACCTTGAAGGGAGAAGTTCCTCCAAAGTGGTCTCTTGATAAATATGCACATGTTGATATCGGAAGGAGTTGAAGGATGTGGGAAAAATTCTCCATCATTTCATCCCTCTGTCGCACGAGAGCTTGTTCAAGCAACAGGTTAATAGAATATTATGCTCCACCAGTTTTTCTTTTCTTCCTCCATGGAGGGTTTTTGAGGCATGCGAGAGAGATTTTCCTCAAGAGATGCAAGCTCAAGACCCAACTTGCTATACCTGGACCTCGGCAGGGACATGCACTGGAAAATGATCAAGAGCAGCCTACTTTGATACCACCGATCCATATTATTTTCGGAACATAATGGAAGTATATATATTACAATTAAATACACATAATTATTTCAAAAATAGAGAAATACAACAATACATTATTTCTATTAATGAAATAAATGTACAGAGATTGTAAAAATACAAAGTGCAAGACTCACTAGAATGGTGGCAGCTTTAGCTCTGAGAAGAGATGTGATATCTACACTCATTCTCAAGAAGATGAGTATAATGAGGCTCTGAATGCCTTTTTTATAATCCAAAACCCTAGACATCCAAAAACATAACCCTAGGAGATGTAGCGCCAAAAGTCATGTGGGCCCCATTGGGGTAAGTTAGTACATCAACTTCCCAGGGTCGTAACTTTTTCATACGACCTCCCTTTTAGGCATGTGATAGCCTGTTAGAAATGTATTTTCGAGAACTACGCATTATACTATCAAACTTTGACTATGTCCTCTATTTGATTGTGGCAAGAAAATAAAACATTGTTTAGGGCCCCAAAATGGCCCTGGAAGTACAGAAATATCTATCGACATGAAAAATTCCAAAATAAGCCAATTGGAATAGGTGGGTGGCCACCATTGTCCACCTGGATTTCATGTAGGGCTTCAGGATAGCCCCATAAGTGAATAACCCACAAAGAAATGTCCCCATTATAGATAAAGGTGTTGAATTGAAAAATATCAAGATGAGCTCGTTGGAATTTGGAATAGGTGGGTGGCCACCAATATCAACCTGGATCCCCTGAACTCTCGGAGCCCCATATTTAACAGAGGTCATCAGATCAAGATAAGTAAAGATCAAATGGTGGCAAAACCTATTTGACACTTTGGTGATGATTGAAGGTTGATATAAAAGTACCAAAACTCTTGAAGTTGTGAAGTAACGAAATGCCAAAGTTCAGGTCAGAAGGTCCTTGTCAGTAATAGATGACACATGGCCCAATCATATGGTGACAACTGTCAAGGTAGATATGGCACATAAGGACTGTAAAATTCACAAATATGGGTGACATGTGGCACAATCACTAAGATTCCACATCATCATAGGTGACGTCAGCATGCCACATCAGTATGGGACTACAGCCTCCGGGGATATCCAACTTCTCCAACCAACAGAAATATCCATAGCATTGAAGGCAAATTCATGAATTAATGTTAATCATTGATCTATTTCGGGAGTAGTCTCGACCGTTCAAACGATCATAGTGGAAGTATAGTGTAAGATTCGTGACATATCTTGAAATTTTTAAGTATGGTTAATTATGTAGGAAACAGAATTTGGTATGCATTTTTATGAAACCATAGAAGAGATATGATTCTGCAAGTCTGAGAGCCCCCGAACCCAATAAAAATAACTTGAAAATAATTCTAAGTATAATTTCATTTTGGAGGCGGCGGAAGTTGGGGCGCATTTTGATGACACCATAGAAGAGATAAGAGTCCGCGAACCTGGGAAAATTTACTTGAAAATAATTATAAGTATAAGTTAATTTTGGAGGATGCAGACGTTTGGGTGCATTTTGATGACACCATAGAAAACATGTGAGTTTTCTAGTCCATGAGTCTATAAACCCGTCACATAAAACAATTCTAAGTAAAAATCCATGTTTGAAATGAATGAGAACCATCCACTCAGCGGTTTATTAAATCCAAACCATGGATGTATCTAAATCTCCTAGATAAACCAGGGTTTTCCACTCAAAATTTGATCATATCTGAACTGTCGATCTATGAAAACTTCAAAATGGCTAAGTATCATGTTCTATCAATCAGACTCATGCAAATGAATGAGGGTATAACACTAACCCAGAAACCCGTTGTGCTAAATAATTATAAGTATGGAACATTTTGTAGATGGCAGAAATAAGGGCACATATTGAGGATAGTGGAGATAAAGAGGAATACATATGAGTCTGCAAGTCCGTTGGTTTGTGATACTTTTGAAATAAAATTTGACTAAGTAAAGAAATCAAAACTTTCTCTCTTATTTGATGCTTGATAAAATTTATTGTTCCTTCAGCTTTATTCTCTTACTGTCAATGAGAATTTGATCTCTCTTCAAGTTCTAAGTCCAGTGAGCTTCCAAACCAACAAAGAGGTCAAGTTCCTATGCCAACCCTTGAGTTCCTAGAAGGTATTTATGCTTTCACAATTTCCTAACTGAATTGTGATGAATATGGTGGTTGGACTCTAGTAATATTTGAGGCTTGGTCCATATAGACCAATACGGGTAAATTCACTAGTAGTTTACTCCAAATTTCCTTAGATCCCATTACTAGAAGATATCCTCTCTAGAAAACATGCAAAAATCCAGTCCACAGAATCATAATTTTCAAACTTTACTTCAATTTCTCAGTCAGCTTGAGAATAAAAGTCACGAATTGTATCATTCAAGGAGGATGATAATTTCTACAATCATCTAACTCATGAAACCCATGTTATATAATAAACCAGTTACACAAACTTCATAAGAATACTTATCTGATGCTTGGAGTTAGTTGGAGACTAATTGTGGGTGTTCAACTTTCCACCCAAACATAGGCTTAGAGGCATTCGTTCTTAGCGCTCTGGCCACCCCCATTCCAAAAGTCTCGTTCTTATCACTAGGGAAGATCTTGCAAAAGTCTCAGAGATTCCTCTCTCTTTCATAGCCTCTATGAGGTTTATCAGATGCTCCCTCATCATCAAGATCGCAACCTTCACCTTTGAGGATTCCTCTCTCTCTCTCTAACTAGAATTGTGTTTTTTTTCCTCAACTCTTTCTCTCCAAAAACTCTAGAGCCTCCAAAGTCCTCTCCTTCTCCCAAGAATTCATCTCTTGAACCATTTTTCATGTGTCTCCTCCTCTCTCCCCAGGAAGGTTCTTGACCTATCCTCTTCCTTCTGTCAGTAGGAAGCTCGTGGGTCAATATAATCTGCATAAAGTAGTATTTTCCTATGGTACATGTGGCTGAAATTTTTAGTTGTCCTAACCTAATATCCCATGCTTAGATTTATTTGGGGTAGTTGGGTTCCAAAATACCATCCTTCCTCATTAACTGATTTTCTTTTAAGTTATGGCTGAGTAAAATGTTTTGAATACAACCATTATCAGCAAGGAGGCTTGGGCTATCTTTAGCATGATGAACCCTTCTATAGGTTTCCTCACCCTTTCCTCTAGTGATATCATGTCCAGTGCTTCAAGGCTTCAGCCCCACAATTAGTTGTTGGAAATTTAAGTAATAATACATTCACATTGTTCACATGCCATGGCATGAAAGTCATAAGTAATAATTAATTACAAGTTGGGGACAACAAGGGTGTTACAATCCCCTCCCCTTCAAAGGAACATCGTCCTCGATATTCTTTCTCAGTAACACCTTTCATGCATTTGTCATTTAGTTGCTTCAACATTGCCTACTTCTTTTCCTTATAGTCTAGTCCTTTTCCATATCCTCAACATTCATTGTATGCCTACAATATTTTAGAAAACACATATGTCAATTCACAATTTATGCATAAACATTTTATTACTGTTCATAATTTAAGAGGAATTTTTCATAATCTGGCACAATAATTATCTATGCATTTCATGGATAAACATCCATATGGTTGTCTTGTTAACTTGTCTCACTTTATTCCTTGACATACTTATTGTGTGTATGATCTCAATCAATAGTTTATAAGAATTATCATATTCTCCTCTTCCTTGTGGTCACTCACCCTCCAGACCTAGGCTCATGCATACCCTTCTCTGCTATACATTCCCTCAGGTGATCCATATTTCCTTGCCAAGGATTTCTCACACAAGAAGAGTTCTAATGACTTAATTGAGCCTTACAGTCAAGGAGTTCCTCTAAATTTCTCTAGTGAGCCATCCCTCCAGCTTGTGTTACCACAACACAACAAATTATAGGGTGATCATGGCTTACCACAGGGCTCCCATGTCTCAACAATGCCCCATCTTCATGCTTTCCATCTCTGACAACCCTCATTTGTCCTCCCTGGACAAAAAAAAATTGTCTCACCTGTATCGCAGGTATACAAAAATAATGAGATATTATCATCAATTTCAAATTTAGATTTTTTTTTCAAATCTGTCATCCACAGATTTCTAAATTCCACATTTTGCTTTCAATTTTGTTCTTCACAGGAACCATATTTCAAGTATGAGATTTTCCATCCCATAGCAATTTTTCTCAGTAGATATTAGTCTCCTTAGGGGATTACTTCGGCTTCCATATTCACGACCCTTCTTCCTACAACTCCAACATTTCTCATTCAAACAAATTGTTAGTTCTTATGCACATTATATTTTCCAAACTATGCATTCTAACAATCTAATTCATCCTCATATATTTAATGGTACAAATAAAAAGGCGATATCATTCTTTTTTCATGCATCCTTTCAACATACCAATTTTTCCAGGTGTAATTCAACTATTAATTGGATTTAATCATTGTGCCACTATTCATGGCCACACTCATACCCAATGTTCCCTTACATTGGGTTCAAGTTTTTCGTACTTATGGAAAGCACTTTGTCATGGTATGTTGGAGTTCAACTAACCTCCTCACCACAAGGTTTAATCATTTTCACTCACTCTTACAGCAGGACTATGTCTGCTGCTACAGGATGATCACGATCCCAAATCAACACATATGAAACTAAAATTTTCTCTTGAATGCACCCAAGAATTCTTTCTTCATTAATGACCAAGGTACCAACACTCATGGCCACCAAAATTATATTTTCTTTAACACCTCTACAATTCAAGTAGAGTATTGGAAGGTCCTCCTTCCTTAATGGGAAATCCATTGTATTCCCTCTTATGCACACATGCATTTCATGTAATGTGCTAACTGTGAGCACATTTATTCCTAATCTCCCTAGATTGGTCACAATACCCGTGTTAATCCTTACTCATGCATTCTCTCACAAGGATTATAACTCATCCTTCGTTGTCATAGACTTCCTTCCTCTATTATTCAGATTCTTCTTTCCTTCATCTTACCCTGCTTGGGTAACAATGGAATACACCAACCATTCAAAATTATTTGCATATCAGTAAGAAATTAAAATTACTTCAAAGGGAATTCTCAACAAATCCCTCCATACCTCATGCCACACAGGTATGAACATTTTTATATCTACTCTAGCTGCTAACATCCTTTTTCTGAATTTTACCTCATCGATAGTGCTCCAGGGGGTTCCCAAAATTCCCTTCAACAATAATTGAACAACGACCTTCTCAGATTCATCCTTTGCTCAAGGTTGTCCATCATTGGCAATTCTCTTTCTCAACAACTCCAAATTTTATTTCTACACATGGCATACATCACAATTATATTAGTCGTCATGTAAGATAAAAATGCATGTATCTTAGTATTCAAATCGATAAAAGATTTTCGGATATGACCTAGCATATATTTATGCACTTCATCACATTATCCTTAATGATTTTCATGAGTGCAACACAAAAAATTCTCAATTTTTTCTACATTCATACAACCATCATTACTATGGAGTCAAAACATTTATTTTCATCAGCACACCAATTTCTCATCCCAGAGAAAACATAATTTACAACAAGAAAGGAGTTAAGGGCTCTTCCCTTTTTCCAACTCCTTCTACATAGCCTGGGATTTTGTAGTCCGAGTTACTCCGAGGCCTCAATGGCCTCACTTAACACGGTTCAACCAAGCCTATTCATTCCAACGTACTCATTTATTTATTTTCCTTTTTCCAACTGTAGTTGTTCCCACAACTGCTCTTCTAAGGACTACAACTCTGTTAAGAAAATCAGATTTTAAAGTGAGAAAATATATTTCTCCTTTTCTTCTTCATTTCTTATGCAATTTGTTCCCTTCTAAGATCTCCATGTTCCTTCCTTTAGCATTCTTGGTTAGGTTCCCCTTAACCTTCTTGGATAAATCCGCATGCTACATCAACAATATTTTGTCCACAATGAATCATGAACATGTGCTCCCTGCACATTACCATTTAGTTATCAGAAGGGTCAACATTCATGTGTTAGTCTTCCATTCATGCATTATGTTTTAAAATATAATCCAGGATTCTTATATATATATATATATATATATATATATATATATATATATATATATATATATGATTGCATCCCACTACTCAATTCTCAACATTCATTAAGGTTGTGACTATGTTCTCCTGACAGAGTCTTTACACAGTTCCTCCACAGGGAACTCCTTCAACATGAAACTTCCTTATTACATACCCATCATTATCTGTGATGTCCTTAAAATTGAGTCAATTTCATTTTTATCATTTCAGTTGTTTACCAAATATTCCATAAGGAATATAAGCATGCATCTTTGTGTTGGAAAATATTTAACAGACAACGAATGCTTGTCATTGATGGAAAGTACAGCAATGAAGATGGCATGAGTACAGAAAGTATGTAATAGATGGGCATTCAGATGATGGCATTATGAGAATATGTTGCAGAGAAGATTCGAATAAGCTCAGAAGAGATAGTGCAGAGGTTTGCTGGCAAGAATAGCGATGGCAAAGATCAGCATGATCAGCAGTAACAGTGATCGTTGGATCAACAATTCAGAATTCCCGATGACTGTCAGATCTCAATGTAGACAAGAAGAGTGCGCAGATATGGAGGATAGACCTTAGGCATTAGATCCGAGTGCGAGGATCGACCATCGTAGGATCCAGGAGAATCTGCATGATCTTTAAAAGTGCAAGGTGAAGCGAGTTCGCAAAATCTCAAAATCCCGATGCAGACACAATGAAGACTTGCGAAATCACGAAAAGATCTTGACCATAAATACACCAAAAGACATGGATCGTTGATCTAAACTCCATTTCGTATTTTCTCCTATCGTGACTTGGAGTGACAAGAACCTCCATCGAAGGAATCATGAGATGCGAATTCATGATGCGATCTGGACCGTAGATTCATCGAGATCGTGGACTGTTGATCTAAGCTCCATTTCGGAGTTTATCCTATCACAAATTGGAGTGAAAAGAACCTCCATCGAAAGAATCTCGATATGTGAAATCCCGATTTAATCGCAACCGTCAGATCAAGGTGTGATCTGGACCGTCGATCCAACTTCATTTTGGAGTTTCGCAGATCACAACTTGGAGAGTCGATATGCCTCATCTCCAGAATCGCGATATGTGAAATCGTGATATGATCCAAGCCATTGAATCAAGATCAGATCTGGATCGTCGAATCATAAGACAAGTCGTTGACTTGGAGTCAACGGAGCATGGTTTGGAAACTCGCGAGATGTGAGATCGCGATAAGATCTAGACCGTCGGATCTATGGATATTTCAACCATCGATCAGACTCAATGAAGTTTATAAACTCATGAAATATAAAGAGCCTTTTGGCACAGCCTATGGTCACTGCTAGTGGTTACGAGAAGGGAAGGAGTCAGTTCAGATAAGCTCCATTTCAGGGTTTCGGGGATCGCGACTTGGTGAGTCGAGATGCCTCATCTTCAGATTCATGAAATGCAAATTCGTGAAAAGCACTTTATGCATAAGTGCTTGGTCATAGCCATGGTCATATAAAGGAAGGAGCCAGCATAGAAAAGCTCCATTTCGGAGCTTCGGAACTCGTGACATGGAGACTCAAGATGTCTCATCGTAGAATATTCGAATTGCAAAAGTGAGAAACGGGTAAATAACGCAAGAACCCATCAGAGTTAATCCAACGATGGAGGTGAACATGAGCACGATCAGAAGGCTACTGATGCATGACACAGTGAAACTACAAGAAACCATTGATGGTGTCTGCCAGAGAATTCGAAGAGACCTTTGTGTGATCACCAGAGGAGATGAAGAGTCTCCAAACTTCATCCAGTGAAGGAAGACAACTCTTAGAGGGATTAACAGGTGGATGAGCATTGAAGTCTGTAGCTAAAAATAGAAAGGATAAGCTCATTGAAGACAGAGAATATGAAGAGCCTCAACTGCCAGAGAAGCTACAAAATCTAGATAGAACACCCAGTGATGTTGAACGCGTGGGAAAAACTGCCGAAGAAGCTGAAGAATCACGATAATGATGAGGCAGAGCACTCAAGATGTGGAGGAATTTGGTGCGGAGTGAGCATGCAGAGGCATGGCAAATATTGCATGCACAAAGAGCATATAGACTATAAGAATGTTAAAAAAAAAAAGGGCAGAGAGAGAGAAAAGTCATGGTGCAGGAGAACTCAGGGGTGTGTAAGGAGGTAGAGCGCAGGAGTAGAAATGCACAGTTGAGGAATGGTGCATTGAAGGGATATGGTGCATAGAGCATAAAAGGAAGAAGAACAGAAAGTGCAAGGGGTGTGCAGAAGACACTGATGCAGACAAGGCAGAGCAGTGTAACAGAACAACGACAAGGCTAGCAAGACATTGAATAACTTTATATTGTTGTAATAAGTTTTAGTAACAAAGAAATTATAATTCAGGGTGGTTGGGAGGTGCTAGGGAGGACTGGTGTCCTCATAGGTTCAAGTGGGTTCTTGAACACAGGGAGTTGGTGCTAGAGAAACCAGGGAGTTGGTGCTTCCTTCTAGTGGGTGCTAGAGAAAAACAGAGAGTTGGTGCTCTCAGCAAGTTGCATCTTGCAAAACAGAGGTTGTAGCCTCACAATGATTTGGTGCTCATATGTATGATAATGTAAAAAATGTAAATAATACTTATCATATAAAGAAGAAGAGGTTTTTACCCTGTATGGG
>JZKD02S0837723.1:541749-582158 GCA_000966675.3 Picea glauca
TGAAAGTATTCATAGTCTTAGATAGTTGTAGTGATCTTCAGATGCTGATGGATGAGGTTGAAAATGCCACCCTGAAAAACCAGTCATCTTTTGCCAAAAATAGATAAGAAGTTTTATCTTCCTCATGCTACTGACACCTCCAAAACTGAAACAGAGAAATAAAACTGATGCTCTAAATTTTGATCATCACTTTGGAACATTTCTTGTGCCAACTGGAACAACAACACTTAGATTTGCAAAAATTGTAGCATTCTGCCCCATTTTGTGTTTTTGGTGGCTAGGAGAGCCAAAATTTTAACCTGTAAGCTACTGAAAGCTCTGCTTTTGGTGGATAAAAACAGTTGTGAAAGCCTACCTAAGCCACTGAAATCTTTTTTTGAAACTGGCTTTCAAAATTGCAAAAATGTATTTCCTTCCATCTTCTGATCTTCACTTTTTCTCCTTTGAGGCTTTAGCAGCCTGAGCAGAGTCTGGGTTATCAACAGAGTTGATATTTTCCCCTGGATTATCAACAAGATTACTGGCTTCTTCTGCTAGGGTTTATAGAGAAATATGTGCCTTAGGTCTTGGAGGCATCATTTTGATTCTTAGCATCCTGATCTTCCTGTACAACCTAGCATCAAAATTTGGTTCCTTTTCTCCAGCTTAGCATATTGTTTAGTAAGCCTTGGTGAGAATCATACAACTCAATATATTTTTCTGTCAAAGTTTGATTACTAGTCTTAACTTCTCTATCAAGGAGTCCAAGATCATATGCTTGTCTTAGAATTTGATTGATTTTTGACAATTTGGGCTTGTTGGTTGATGCCTCATCATCTTGTAGCTCCTACTATTCCTTAGGTGTAGGTGAAGGCAAATCTGCATACTCTGTCATCTATTTTCCAGCTGGGACTGCTCCTTGAAGATCTGGCTCTGCTACAGTTTCCTCAGGCTCTGCTGCAACCTGTTGTAACCATTTCCAAAAGTTGTACCACCAAGCTTCAGATATCCACTTGTCAAGTCATAGCCATTTATAATGTTCCATGTGGATTAGTAAGAGGTCTAGGAGGCAAATTATAGGTTGAAAAATCCATGCATTGGATGAATAGGTGGGGGTGGGACTTGACTAGAACTAACACTGCTATTATCTCTTGTTTGAGATCCACCTTGACTAAGCACCTCCAAAATAAAAACAAAACCTTGATAATGATGACTTTAATTATTATCTATCATTTGGAACTATCCTCATGGCATTCGGATCAAGAGAAATCATATCTGTGCAAAAATAGTAGCATTATGCCCTATTATGTGCTTTCAGTGGCTGGGAGAGCCAAAATTCTAACCTGTAAGCCACTGAGAGCTCTGCTTTCGGTGACTAAGGACAGTTGTGCAAACTGAAATAGCCACCGAAAAGGCACGATTTCAAAATTGCAGAAATGCATTTCTTTCTGCCTCACCATTGTTGGACAGCATCGATCTTATATGTTTTCATATCATCATACCTCTAATTCAATCAACACATTTATATGTCATAAGAGAATGCCCTTTTTCTTTGAGTTGATCAGATGTTTTTTGTGTTAACACTCCAATCTTTTGCAGATTCTTTGATTGAACTTTGCATTCCCCTTTCTCTTCTTGTTGGCGATGATACCTAGCAAATATGGAAAATATGCTTGGTGTTTGAGTTAATTCAAAACTTTGCTTCTGTAGAGTCTGGTAGCTACCTTCAAGTTCTTCATGCCTATGTAAAATGCTCATTATTTCTATTTGAAAAATTTGATCAAAACCCCAAAACAATCACTATTCCACTGTTAAGAAAAAGAGCCTGCAAATGCCATTCGACTTCCATGCTCATGGCACCATCCTATTAAGAATTTCAAGAGTGTGATGTGAAACCTGTTGTGGGATTGCTTTCTCCTTGTGCTCAGCATCAGGAGTCAACATACTGGGTTTTAACAAAATTCCCTCGAACAACACATTGTTCTCTTCCAAGTAGAAGAAAACCTCAGTCCAGACTTTCTCTGCCACTTCAAGGTTTTTATCAATGAAATGGTCTCCATCCAGTAGAATCTTTGGCTCCACAATGGGCACAAAGCCATTGTCCCGAGAAAGGGTAGCATAACGTGCAAGTCCCCAGGAAGCTTTGCTTATTTAAGAAAACTGAAAGCAATCTATCTACTCATATGAAGAGCTTATTTAGCTGCCTACTCCTACTTCTAACTAAATCTAAAATTTGGTAAAGTAAAGGTGAACTTCCACTGTAACCATATAAGAAATTTCAAAACTGAGATGAGCATGTCTCTATCACTCATCATTAGACAATGTCTAAAACATATTAGAAGTGATAAAAAATTCTTCAAGAAAGAAAACTCACCCGGGAGTGCTGGTGGGATAATGAAGCTTAAAATTTTCAATTGATCTGAAATATATGATTCCATCAAGGCTGCAACCGGATCTTTAAACACGTACAAATATGGTTGCTCAACAACTAACGGAGAAAAAGGCATCATCAATTTATGATCTAATCCTTTCTGCTCCCCTTTATCATATTCATCACATATGGGAACATCAAGATAGAATCCAAATGGAAAAGATGAAGCTTTTTGCATAGAATTATCAACAGTATGGCTTTGAAATAAATCTGAAGAAACATCTCCTATTTCCTTATCATTATCATCCTGTTCATGTAGATTTGAATCAACAGGTTCATCTAAAGCATCCTCAATAATGAAATCATCAATATTGTCTGGTAGATATTCTTCATGAGAAGTAGTAATAAAAAGAACTTGAACTTCATCCATATATGTATCTTCATTAATATATCCACTTTCATCCTCCCTACTAGAAGAAACAATATGTTGAATATCTAAATTAAAGTCCTCACAACAATGCTCAAACAAAAGCTCCTGAGAAAAATACCTTTTGCAATGCTCATGGAATACTCTGTGAAACTCTTTCAAAGATGAAATACTAGAAGGAGTTCATGAGAAATATCACTTACGTGCATCACCCTACAATGAATATAAAAACATCTTCATGAGCACATATTCATCATGTATATGTAACTAAGCAATGCATTGATGAAATCTGATGAGCTGATCTGAAGGATTATCCTCCTTCGCTTCTCTGAATCATGGAAGGTAGTCTCCCCAAATATCCATAAAAGGTACTGGATGTGGGAAACCAGGAATTGTAGAAAAGTTAAGAGGTGCAAACCTCCTAGCCAAAAGAGCAGCAAATGCCTTTGACATTTGAAGACAGTGGAGTCGTCACTGAATTTGTCCTTCTTGGAGTCGCCAGATAGAAGATTACAACTAATATGATGTTCAGCCTTTGTCTATCATCAAAATCCAGAACTATGTCGTCTCCCAGGAAAGATAAGATTCAATCTCCTCTCCCCGGCAACGACGCCAATTTGTTATCACTCCAAGAAACTCTCCTAGGGTGTATCTCAGAGATGCCTCGTAACTTAACCTTTTTGTAACTATTTTCTCAATAATGGGTGTGGGTTTGGATCAACATGAATATCTTAAATCACTGGATTGTATCTTCAACACAGTCTAGCTATATTCATGCAATACAAGGCCTTCAAGAGCTATTATCAGATAGGTTTGTAAATCAAATGGATAAGAAAACCAATCAATTAACCAGAACATACATAGGCAATATATATGATGGGTCAACAAACTAGCAAAGGATGCTTATGATTCTTGCTTAACAATCAAAGGTAAGATGGTAGTTACCATGGGACCATTAAACATAGACAAAAGAATTATTTCAACTCATAGGCATAGACAAGATAAAAGAGAGTCTGACAATAGCAATGAAAGAAGCTTCCAGGCTTAATATATTAAAGAAAGCGTCTTTTTTACAATAACAGTGGATTATAAAAATCAAAATCGAAACTTCATCCTCAAGGATTGCATTTCCCCTCCTTTTTTACATCAGAATTCTATGGCTTTATAGCCTTTACATGAGAAATCTAGATCTTGAAAAGTAGGATCAGATTTACTTAAAATAGACAGTCAAAAACTGTCACAAAAGAATAGGAAGAGATCCTAAAAACTAGGTCAACTCCTTATCTCCTTCAAAATATTTGCCAAGTGTAGAAAAACTTCCAAGGCTATTGAATATCCATAGAAAACTAGATGGGTCGAATTTGCTATTTTTAGCCAAAAACTATTTTCTGTGCCCAGAAAATAAGTGGTTATTTCCATTTTGCCACCATCTAAAACACCTCATACATCAAGACAAAATGTTAAATATGATGTATTTAATTATCATGCATCTTAAGAAACCATTATCAAGATTTTTGTCTGAGAAAAAGTTAGATCTGAGCAAAAATACGAACTCTCTACCATGTATGTGCTTTTGGTGGCTAATGAACAGTTGAACTGTTCGCCTAAGCCACCGAAAATTTTGGAAATATTCCTCTCAAATATTCGCCCATATCTCTCAAATAAAAATATATTTTGGAAAAATGAGAGAGGTTTTTGTAGATCTTTTGTTTTTAGAAAAAACCTCTCTCATTTATTTGAGATTCATTTTTATTTGCCCGTGATCTTCATTTCAAAAACATGTGTCAAACAAGTAAATTTTGATATCCGAAAATTAGGGCTCAGAGATGAATTCGATTCTCCCAATCTATGATACCTGTAGGAAAATTGAGAGATTTTATTGGTATTTCATATGTTAGGCACAAAAACCTCCGACTGTTTCTCAAAATGATCTTCCAGTTTCTCAAAATCATTGTTTGAAAATGATGACTCAACCCAGTAAAAATGCAGAATTTTTGCACTTTCGGTGGCTTAGAAGCCCTTTTGGAAAGGCACTTAGCTACCAAAACCTGAGTTTTGACTTTTTTGAAGGGAAAACCAAATCAAATGTTTTTCAAAATTTATTACAAACCTAAGGCTCTAAAAAATGAACCTTAAAAAATTTAGAAATGTATTTTTCAATGACTTCCTATCACCTAAAATAAACAAAATTGACTATGTTATTTGAGGAGATAACATGTCCTATTTTCTATCACCAAGTTAGTGGTAAGAATTAGTGACCATATTGCTTCAAAGTCCCAAATTTATTATGTCATTCAGTGCTTGGAACCTAGGCTATTCAACTGGAGTGCAAGGTTCTTGAGGAATGTTAAAGACAAGATATCCAAATGCAGAACTGGCAGGGAAAAATAATTTGAATATGGTTCTTTCTTTGTCTCTCTTTTTTGGAGAGGATTCCACATATGAAACCATGGGTTGCAATGATAGCACACCCTGTGACTGAGCCTCGCATGGAGAGGTGGACTAGTCTCTCCCCCGGGTTGGGGAATGAGCCCTCAGATTTTAGATTCACTGTCGACTTCTTCGCATGGTGGAGGAAGAAGTTGGTGGTGATCGAGGACTTCCCATATTCTGGGGTAGATTTCAGGGGTAGTGCAGACTTGTTACTTCCTGAGGTTATATAGTGGGATGCATTAGATATGAAATATCATAACCTTGTAACAATAGTTTTGTCGGGTTTTTTTTGGTTGTATGACGAAGGATCTAAGTCATTCATTTTCATCATGTAGACAGAGGTGCATCACGTCTGGTGGAGATGCTAGCATTAGGGAATCACGGAGATGCATAAGTGGAAGCATATCATGATGTCATAGTGGAAGGAATTCGGGAGGTGGAGAGGAACCTTTGGGTCTTCACCATGGGTGTCCCACCCCTGAGGAGGCGAGATGTGCCTCTACAGCTTCAGTGACATACAGTTGGGGTCTCTGAAGTCCTTAATAATTTTCTACGATGGGTGGCAAGGGTGGTAGCTTGTTATGTGAAGAACAACATGATACAGGGGGATGAGTAGAGTCCCCAATCATTTTGTAGTCTTTGTGATGATTCTATGGGCATAAAGGCCTAATTTTTTCCCCGTTATGTACTTTTGTATGATGTGTTTTGAAAAAAATGTTTTCTATCAAGATTATGTATATAAATGAGTTTTGCAGTGGCTACCTATGTTGTATTTTTGTTTTATGTGATGTTTTTATACATATTATTTATGTTCCAAATGTTTATCTATGCGCAATATACCAATACAACATGTAATTTGCTAACGAATATGTGATTGTGTTGAGTTCTCTTGATATGTGTCTGTATTTAATAAATTCAAAATCTATTTCAAGATGGCGAACCCTCACATGGATACGTAGTAAATTTGATTTGTGAACTGTGTACTCACGATTTAGTTGACAGACCATGAGTTGAGAATCAAGGTTGATAATCAATTGAGATATACCTAGAGAAGCGGCTTCAATTAAAATTCTAATGATGGCATGATACCCTACAATGTTATTGGTTGCATATCTGAGGCAAACTCCTCCTAAACTCACTAACTTGCCAGACTGGTAGATGACCTAAGCTACAGAAGTGATGTTCTAGGTATGTCAACTAGTGCCATCCACAAACCCAAAATAGATGGGAAAGGATGATGCCATCTGCACAATCAAACAAAAAGCAAAGTATAAGAAGCTGAGGCGAAACTCGTGCATGCAAAATAAAAGACACACCAAGTCAAAAGTATATAGTACAGTAATGTACAAAGCACACATGCGAGATATTCTATGCATAGTACTTCTTGAGGTAAATCCCATAGCCAGTGCTCACCAAGAGATATTCCATCGTAGTATACTAACTCATAGTAACCTCTGTATAGCATGTGTTTTATGATGTATGTCTTGTGCCACATGGGTTCTAACTTCCCTGCCCCCAGTTTTTCATGATCTTGATCATACACTAGGACCAGATCTCCTTCTGTGAAACTGCGAGGTTGGATGGACTTATCATATTTATTTTTCATGCATTTTTTATATGTCTCGTTGATGAGAGAAACATCATGATGGGTTTCATCCAACTTGGTTATATTTAAGAATCGCTCCTCTTCGGTAGAAGTATAGGGTAATAGTTCTATGACTCTTTTCAATGAAGGGATCTCATATTCGATCGGTAGCACTGCTTCTACCCCATATACCAACTGGAAGGGTGTAAATCTAGTTGCAGTTTTAACTGAGGTTCGATAAGCCCAGAGTGCGGAGAAGAGATGCAAGTGCCAAGATATTTTGTTTTCTCCCACCATGTGTTGAAGCATGGTCTTCAAGACTCCGTTGATGGCTTCAACTTGTCCATTTTCTTGAGGATAGTAGGGGGATGATTTTTCAAGGAGAAAACCTAACTTGGTGCGCAATTCACCCATCATCTGGTTCTAGAAATGCGATCCATGATAAGTTACAATAGCTTGTGGGACATCGAATCAATCGATTGTGTGGTTAAACAAAACTATTGTTGTAGTGTGGCCATCATTAAAGAATGTAGGCATAGCCTCAACCCATTTAGTGAAATAATCGATGGTAATGATGATATAATTGTGCCCCTCGACTGAGGTAGGCTTATGTGGAATAAAATCAATGCCCCATTTTGCAAAGGGGTTGACAACGAAAATGGGATGAAGTGGACCTGGGTGGGTATGTGCTTTCCTCTGAAATATCTGACAGGGTGGGAATTTTTTAACGGCCTCAATTCAATCTTTGAATATGAAAGGCCAAAAATAACTGTCACGTAAAAACATTTGGGTTGTAGCCATCCCAGAAAGATGGCCACCACAAGCTCCAAGGTGAAAATCATTTAAAACTTGTTCAACCTTGTCATGGATTAAGCAATGTTGTAAGACAGTATCAATTAAATGATGGTATAAGGTGCCACCAATGATAAGGTAGCGCTTTGAGTGGTGTCTAATGCGATGTCGTTCATCACATGAAATGCTAGGCTAAAAGTGTTGGGTTTGGAGATAGAGAAGAATATATTCATACCAAGGACCAGATATACTAATGAGGAACAAGGATTCATCATGAAGAGAATCATTGGGCTCAATATCCTCATCAGTATGGGGAAGATCACAAATTAATTCCTCAAAAACCAACAATTTCTTAGCCTTGGATTTGGAAAACTCAAGATCGAAATCTTGGAGAATGACAATCCATTTCGAATATTTCCCCCCAAGTACTTGATGATTCAAGATGTGTTACATGGGGTTCGAGTCTGCAATGACCATGGTAGTGCGTAACAAAATGTAAGGGAGAAACCTTTGGACAATAATAATTTCTTCCAAAGCCAAATTTTCAACATGTGAATACTGGAGTTCGAGACCTGATATACTTTTACTCAAATAATAGATCATATGTTCAGTGTCGTCATCATCCTCTTGGACTAACACCATAGCAATAATGGAAGTAGAGGCATCTAAATAAATGATATAATCTTTCACATTATTCGGTGGGTACAAAAAAGGTGTGTTCATTAAGGCATGCTTAAGAGCATCAAATGAGCGTTGAGCAGTTGCATCCCAGATGAAAGGGTCATCTTTCTGCAACAATCTCATGAATCCTTTAATGATTTCATCGTAATTGCAAATGAAGCGGTGAAGAAAGTTTTCATTCCCTTGCAAACTTTGCAGTTGGGTGAGGTTGTTGGGAGGAGCTAAAGTGAGAATGGATTTGACTTTTAAGGGATCCACCCTAATCCCATATTTAGAGACTACAAATCTGAGGAGTCTCCCTGATTCAACAACGAAAATTCATTTATGGGGGTTCAAACCTATGTTGTAAAACCAACATCGAAGAAATATGGCTTGTAGGTGACCAATATGGTCTCGTCGACGAGAAGAGTGAGCAGGTAAGTCATCGAGGTAAGGTTCAACAATATGTTTTATATCGTGGAACGCATATGACATGGCCCACTGAAAAGTGGCTCCAACATTTTTAAGTCCAAAAGGTAATTTTTTATAAGCGAAAGTCCCCCAAGGGAAGATGAAGTTTTTTTTATGTTGATCATCCAAAAAACAATTCATCTGGTTATATCCAAAAAAGCCATCCATAAAAGAGAAAATGACACTTCTGGTGCAATTATCGATAATTTGGTCAATAAGGGGTGTAGTGTAAATTTCCTTGGGACGAGCCTTATTACGATCCCGATAATCGACACAAAATTTTTCCTTACCTTGTTTCTTGGCGACTAGAACGATGTTGGAAACCCATTCATTTAGAGGGACAAGATAAATAAAACTAGATTTCAAATTTTTTTCTACTTCTGCTTTGATTTCCGCGGTTTTCTTAGGATGGACCAGGTAAAGTTTTTGTCTCACAGATTTAACTAGTGGGTAAGTTTTGATTTCATGCATAAGGAATGATGGATCAATCTTTGTCATTTCTTCATATCTCCAAGTGAATATGTCGTGAAATTATTTAAACAAGGCGGTACAATTTTCAACTTCTTCAACTAAACAATTTGCACCTAGTTGTATGTTTTCCACAATACCTTCTTTAATGGATATGTCGACCGTAATCATGGAAGAGATGTTTCGAAAATTCCCCTTGGAGATGGTATCCTGAGTGAGTATTGGATATTGGGGGGATTCGACGATATCGCTAAGAAAGATAGAGGAAATATATTTCTCTATGTCATCCAATCTGGGAAGAAAGGAAGAACGATGGTGGTTGTCATCCCATGGTGCCTCCTCGATACTAAGAATTTCCATAATAGATTCATCTAATGGAAAAATCTGTAGGATGTAATCGAAAGTAGAGGATAGGGAATCTAACCAGGATGGTAATGAGTAAGTAGTAGACGTTGACAAATGTTGGTCAACCAATGAAGGAGAGGCAGACTGGATGGCATCGTATTCAGCTTCTGCAGGACCAAGTGGCATGGTGTCACCTAGTGTATCAAATTATAAGGGACTAGGCATGATCCATGGATCGGATGATTCAAAGGATTAATGTGCCATAGTAGAGATCATATTAACCATTGTGATGTGTTGCGTAGTGTGAGGAAGAGGTGTGGGAAAGGTACCCATGAGAGAAGAGTCTTTCAAGAGACCTACCCCAACACTTTCATAAGTGATTTTTGAGTCTCCCAGAAAAGGAATGTTTTTGGTCATTTGAGTGTGAGTGTCAGGGGTGTAGTAATCTAACTGATCATTGGTCACAATTTTAACTTGATGAGGGAATTGGATGCATCAAAAAATTGATGAAGTGACGACAGTCATAACATAGAGCCCGATTCTCCCTAGAAACAAGTTATAATCAAGGGGGGCATCGACTACTTCAACATCTACAAAAACAGGTTCACCTCCCAATTGAACGACTAAGGATTGTAATAATCCATGAGGTTGAAAACCTCTTCCATCAAATGCTCATAACATGGTGGGATATTAATTAAGACCAGGTGATTTAAGGCCTTTCCAGCAAGCCAAGAACATGAATATTTCTATTTCATTTTTGAAAAACAACTTTTGTTTCACAGGATCATACCTGTCATCTTTGGGGATAGCTTTCTAAATCTTAGGCTGATTGTCTGTGTCTTCCCCAGTATTTTCTCCTCCGCGAGTGATGATGTTAATATTTAGTATTTTTCTCTCAATTCCCTTTTTTAATTATGAGTTTATGATATTATCTCCTTGTTGGTGAACCCGATCTTCCCATTTCGTAATCAATTTTGGGCAATCTTCAGTTGCGTGCCCATTATTCCTGCAGTGCGAGCACCATGGTCATCTTGGGTGAGGGCAGTATCTAGCAAAATGACCTTGTTTTTTGTAGTTGTAGCATCGACTCATCCCTTTGCTTCCATTTCTCCCTCCTCTGAATCCACCTCCATCCCCACCTCCCTAACCTCTTCCAAATCCTTGGGGGATTTCATTTACTCTGAATTTTGTCTGGTCTAATCTGTCAGCAAGTGCATCCAGCGCTCTACATTGATTTTTGGCATAGGTCTTGGATGCACAAAACTCACAGTGTATTGTACTGGGAGCATTTGTGTACTTTTTCATAATAGGATACTTCCTCAGCGCATGTCCATGTGTCCGACAAATCTCACAATACTCTATTGTCTGATGGGTTTAAGCGTCTAGGAAGGTATTATATAGCCCTGGTATATGGAATGGTGGAGTTGTAGATACTTGTGCAACTCCTCCTGTTGGTCATGAAGAGATTCCTATTTGATTATGAGGAGGTCCCATTCCCCTCATGCATGTACATTCATTTGGCAGATGCCCTTTTATGTAGGATCATGTGCATCAAACCTGAGGTCGTCCTGGTCTTTGTGTGGTTAATTCTTGAATATTTTCTGTTAGCGTTGATATTTGTCCCTAGAGTTGTGACAAACTTGCATCTACTGGAGGCCTGGTCATCCTCAGATTCCCTGGATAACTTGCCATGGCTTCAATTTTCATTGATTGTTCCAAGGCATCTGTTAATGTGGCTATTCATTGTTGCATTAAAGGAATTCTCGTCAGAGGTAGTAATCCTTGGATGTACCATTCCCTCTGGTGATCTTCATGAATTGGATGCACTAGCCTCCCAATGGAATATTTAAACTTTTGGTTGTACTCCTAGGCAGATTCCCCTTCCCTTTGTTGAATCTCCTGCAAATCAGAGAGAGCTTGCTTCTCTGACTGAGGTAGTTTGAATTCAGCAATGAACTTCAAACGGACTTGGCCAAGGGTGAATGCTTGTCCCTGCAACCCAGGTTCGATAGCCTTCATGTACCATTTGAGAGCATGGCCCCTCAAGGTAGTCTGAAACTATACTTACTTATGTTCATCGAGATTCCCTCTGGACCTCGAGATGGCTTCACGTAAGAACCAATGTTGCTCTACATCTTCATCCCCTTTACCCAAGAATTTTGGGTATCGGGCAATCGATCCTCCAATATTTCCTTTCATTGTGGGCCTCACTGCTCCTATTATAATGAAACCTAATGATCCTGGTTGTGATACGCCTGGGGATCCCAATATTCTCCCAGCGTTTACACTTACAAACTGATTCTGACTAACTGGTTGCGATGGAATAGAAATAACATAAGTAGGTGGTGTAGAATTTACCACGTGTATAGAGGACACCTGGGGGATGAGTGTATTAACACATAGGTTGTAAGGGGTCAAAAAATATTTTTTTGACATTTTTAGTCACATTTTCCATAGAGTTTAGGTTTTAAAGTCATTAGATGGTGTCCATAATTTTATTTTTCGTTCTATGAGCAAATAAAGTTATGTTTCTCTTTAAGTCTAAGTTTGAAATCTTGTGATGGTGGTCATGTCAAAACCTATAGCCTTACAAGTCTCATTATGTTTTCCTCATTATGATTATGACATTTCATACCTCCAATCAGCACTTGGTTCTACTTTTTTTCATTATCTTTAGGTACAAGTTTCAATTCGAATTGGTTATGTGTTTGTTTCCAACGAACTAGGAGAGTTCATAGCATACCTTCTGGTACAATTGGTTTCATGCCAATCATTACTTTGAAGGTGTTTTCAAAAGGAATATTATGGTTATCAGTGAATTCAATCTAACCTCTCTTTCATGTATTTTTCTACCCAAATCTACAGCATCTTTGAAATTTGGGATTCACCTCAAATCTGGCACTGCAAACTTACCCAGTCTTGGTACTGTGAACTGTCTTGGATGAGGGTTGGAGGTTAGGAAACTTGCAGGCATCTAGGTGAAAATCTGAAATTACCAGCATCAACCTCATAGCCATCAGTTAATCCATGATATTTTTTGTCTTTTTTGGAGGTTAGGAAAGGAGTGTGGCCACTTGTTTTCTCTTGGCACTGCCAAATGTCACAAGCGTTGCGAACTGAGACAGGGGTGTTGCGAACTTATTTCTTGTAGCAGATGTTTCTAACGATTTGATCATAAATATAAAATAGTGTGTGTTTCATTGAAATTTTTTTTGGAGGAGAATGATATCCTTTTTTCCTTGGTAACCAAATTTCAGCCTAGCCCAGTTTGGTATTTGAGGGATACAATTAAAACACTAGTGCACTACAAACTCTTTGTTTTGCATAGTTGTTGGATATTCGCCTTGTTTGGAGGTTTCCGCCTATCAAGGAAGGTTTGAATGGTCTCATAGGATTTATTTTGATATGAGGTACATGTGTTCCATCTCCATATCAATCAATATGACCTGTTTCAAAAGGCATTTATCATTATAAACAAAATCTCAAAAAAATAGGAATTTGTTAGGATTTTGTTGGAATATTTTGTAACAAGACTCCCAAATGGAGGAGGATCCTATGTAAATCCTTTGTTTCAACCTCCTTAGGGTAGATATATATTATTAACTATAATTGAAATAGTTTTTGATGAGAAAAGGGTTGGATTCATGATCCAAGAGAGGAGATTGCTGGAGGAGCAGTTTTAGTTGCTCATTTGTAAGCCTGAGGGCCTGTTTGTAATGACATTTTCTGTCATTAAAGATTCATGAGAGATGTTATCATATTGTATTATGTGTTTTTCCATTTCTTTGTTAGCGTTTTTCTTGAAAATATTGCAAGTTTTGAGGATCATAGATGTCATTGATGGATGGATTCATGAACAGTAGAGGATTTGTTGTAGCTTTCCCATTTAATCATTGTTTATTGTCAAAGCAATATTTATCTGTTTGTAGAAATGATCTCTGTGCAATGGATGTTCTTCCTTTTCTCATATTTACCATTATTCTACTCATTATTATATATCCATTTTGTCTGATATACAGTTTGATTGTCTTTGATATGTAGGATGTTGTGACTCCTTTCTCAATGGAATGCCTTTGCAAACAATTTGTTTCCCTCTCCCTTTATTTCCTAGTATTTCCTAGCCACCTAATCAACCAATTTAATCCATTTATATTCTGATGGGTGTTGGGCTTTCACTTAAAGCAGTCTAAGTGTGATTCTTAGTGCTAACAGGGTGATTCAGGGT
Organism: Picea glauca; assembly: GCA_000966675.3. NCBI lineage: Eukaryota > Viridiplantae > Streptophyta > Pinopsida > Pinales > Pinaceae > Picea > Picea glauca. Next base: position 555,506 of record JZKD02S0837723.1, read on the forward strand.
CGGTTCCACTGACTTCTAGGCGTGTTTCTTTGATCTGAAGGGTCTCATTCTCTTCCTCTGGAGAAGTATTCTTTGCCTCGTTCCCGACATTTCCTGATATCAGGGTTGAATATTCTTTGTCTTCTACAAGATCCAGACCTTCTTCATCTTCCATTTCTTCTCCACATTCTTCTTCTCATCCACCCATATGGGGACTCCTTCCTCCCTGTGCTTCTCTCTGCTACAATATTAGACTGGCCAGTCTTTCTTTTGTTCTCATCTTCCTCAACCCTTCCTTCTTTCTTTCATTTGTTCCTCTTGATCCGATTTCTTTTCACAACACCTCGGACTGCTTCACTACTTTCTTTACCTTCCCGCACCACCACTTCTCAACAATGGCAGATCTCCTTAAGGATTGCTTGTTTCTTGCGTCCATTTCTTGATATTCCCCCATCTTTTAAAGAACCCTTTACCCTTCTCAGGTCATGACCATATCCCAAATTCACCCTACCCCAAGCATAAGTGTTTAGGTTTCCATCTCAGTTGAGGGAATAGTTATCATCCCTCCTCCATCAAGAATAATATGATCCACAAGGGGATTTCCCTCAATAGCCTGTTGTGGGATCATTTCTTGAAAATTTCTTCCGCGTGTGACAAATATTGGTGATTCTCGACTGCAAATTCAATGATGTATCCCTCGAGAGTCGTATGAACCTAGAAATCGACTACTTGTGTGATCTAGTGATCCAGCTGATGGAGAGCTGCAATTTTCTGTGTATCCCAAGTACAGGTCTTCTTGATGCATTCTTGGAATTCTGGAGCTTCTTGGAGCCTATCTATCCAATGGAATAGTTCTCCTCGAAATTTAACCCAAAATATCTCATATTGGTCACTCGATATTTCTGAATAAAGACAAAATATCTTGTATTTTTCTCCCTTTTACCTCGCAACTTCGCTTCCTTCCATATAAAGGCATCACAATTTTTTTCCCACCATTGCCAAATCTCGGATTTATGTATCCATGGAACCATTCTCCTCATAGGTTCCCTTTTAAATCATTGGTCCTGGAAATGAAACCATTTTGTTGGTGCAAAAGTGTTTAGACTAGGGTCCTTCTTAGGTTACCAACAAAAGGTACCGAACTAGTCTAGAGCGCTAGAATTTTCATCTTCCCGGGAAGGAAGAATTCTCACCCAAAGAGAAGCCGAGACAGGAAAGAGAGGGAAGGGTAAGGATAATACTTAGACAGACATCTGAGTTATCAAGTCTCACTATAGTATTGCACAATATAGACTAAACTTGTAACAATTATGAATAATTCCTAACTAGGAAATAAAGAAACAAAGTTGCGTTATCATTCATAAAGAAGCATTTTATTATATCATACATAAAGATAATACAAAACAACATTACATTCATGCATTCAGACTAGATACACAGGAAATATATTCAAAATTTAGGCATCCAATTCTATTAATCGATACTGAACTCTGATACATTGTTTGTCTGGTTCTTAACTACATATCCAAAACTCAGTTAAGCTATAGTATAGGTCATTACATCAGTGAATCTCTTCACAACATTAGTACTAACAACAACAATAGAAGTAACAGTTCCAGACTAATATCTTGGAATACAATAACAACTCTACAACTCATCAACCCATTAACCCTTCATTATCCATTAGCCATTACAATCACATCGGTCTCATATATATAACTGATCTTGTTGCTTGAGAACCCGAGAGTTCTTTCTTTTCTTGATCTTGTTGCAACTTCTTTCCTCAAAGTTGATGTTGCGTTGTACTTCTAACCACTTTATGTTTCTTTATTTTGTATGTTGTCCATCTCCTCAACAGCTTGTGCAACTTCTTCTCTCCAAAATTGATGCAGGAGCATTGCTCCACCTCAGCGAAAGCACCAGCACACAACCATGCAATGGAGAAAGGGAGAGGTGTCGACCCTCCCATTTTTAAATTTTAAATAATCCTATATGGATTTTTGTGGTGTAAGGATGTAAATGCCAGGCCATGCCTTTTTACAGGTAGTGGTTGGGGTTGCCTTAAATGGTTACCTGTAGTAGGTCCAGATCGTAGTCAGGTCTGGACATTCATTTATGTAATGTAGTCATAGAATTATGGTGTTGTAACTAATATAGCGATAGCACTGAGGCAATGGTGAGGATAAGCTCGTAGAGCCCTCGCTTTGTAATTAGGAGAATGATAGAGAGGTATGGGTAGAGAGAGGCCTTAGGAGGTATTAGAAATTCTGAGAGAGAGCTTGAGAGAACTGGGACTTTGTTACAGTCCATTTTTTGTAAACATTTGTATACACACACATAGATAATAGAAATGTCGTTTTTCCTGCATATCGTGTGTTTATGTATTTGTGTTCATTTTATGTTTTATGCATTTTCATGTTTGAATGCGTAAATGGTGAAGTATTGCATGATTTTCAATTGTTTCTTGTCTTTGAGTTTCCGAGTGCAAGGAGTGTACACAGTCCGCAAAGAGTGAGTTGACAGAGGTTTAACCTCAAGGGAAAGCTCAGGAGGGATACCGTTGAACCTTCATCAGTATAAGTGCAAGGAGTGCACAGAAAGAACTCTTTATCGAGTTCAGAGAGAAGCGGAGTTACTGAGAACTGTGTCAAAGCTCTGCCAGGTGGGCATTGAGCTGATGCAAGTGTGCACAGAAGAACTCTGTGTTGAGCTCAGTAAGAAACAGAGTTACTGAATACTCTGCGAGGGAAAATATCTTCCAGGAGGGCAAGAAGCATTTATTTTCAAGAAATACTTCAGATATGATTTTGATGAAATCCCAGAAATGCAATGAGTGTGTGGGAGTTCAAAGTCTTTGAGGAGATCAAGCTCAGAAGGGATAACGCAAGAAATGCGTGAGTGACGGACTTAATCTAAGTCCAAAATCTCAGAAGGGATAATGCTGCAAGAAATAAGTGAGACCCAATATAGTCGGGTTTGCAGGAGAAAGTTCAAAGGCCAAAACCTTTGAACGTAGATAAAACATTCCAAGTCGAGAGAAGGTGGAAGCTCAGGAGGAGGAGCGACAACAGCCATCAGATTTAGTTATGGGGAGAAGCCTGGACCATTAGATCTATGTCCAATGAATAGAGTAAGTGCAGAGGAGAAGAACAGATTCCATCTGTTCGATCTGAGCGAGAAAGTATCAACCACCGTCTGATCGCGAGAAGGTGCACAAGATTTAGTGTTGTGTATGCGCGGGAGAATGAACTTGTCAAAGTCCCGAAGTCCCGAAGTAAGAAGGGACCATCCATCGTCAAAAAGTGATAGATGGTGTAAGATATGAGTTTTCGGGTGAAAGCACTCCAGGAGGAATGAGTGCATAGAAGTTGAAACTCCCAAAATCTGAAGACCCGAAGTGGATAGAGGTCGTTATATCAAAACGAAGACACACATCAAGACATCATGTGTTTTGGGGGAAGGTGCTCCGGGAGGAACGAGTGCACAGAAAATTGAAACAACTGAATACTGAAGAGCCAAAGAGAATGATATTTGTCAATCTGGAAGAGGACAGGTGTCACCAAATCATGGACTTCGGAGGATTTCACTCCAGGGTTTTTGTGGAAAGGAGTTTTGAAAATTTCTGAAGCGTCGAAGACCGAAATGATTAAGGGTCATTGATCCCAAAGGAGTAACATAGATTGTTGATCTGTGAAGGGACACGTGGAGGATAGATACTCACTCTGTTAGATAGCCATTGAACAGTCATTGGATCAAGAGAGTACAAGTGTCAAGAGATCCAACACTCTAAGAGATTTCACTTCGGAGATTTGTGTTGGTTGAGATTTGAGAACATCTAAAGGTCATAGTCCTGGAAATGACGGGAGACTTCGATGTGAAGGAAGGACACACGAAAACAGATCGTCAAATCTGGAATATTGGAGAAGGATGAAAGGTCCAAAGATTCGGAAAATATATCTCGACCATTGATCGAGAAAGGAGTCGCAGAGCTATAGATCTGAGGTGAAAGGTCAAACATCCAAAGAAGGAGCAAGGTCATTGATCGAGCTAGACATGTGTCAGTATATTGTTGACTCCATAATATTTGAGATGGAGGGAAGTGAGGTTTGATATTTCAAACACCCGAAGTCAAGAATCACGAAGAGATCTAGTCCGTAGGTTTGGGGAGGACAGATCTAAACCGTCAATCCAAGGTATCATCAAGATCGAGAGATCGACGATCCTATAGAATTTCGAGGATTGGAGGTGTGTGAGATTTAGTTGGAATCCACGTGGTCATGTGAGGACATCATTCAGGGTCACATGCGAAGGAGGATCTTAGCAAAGGGGTCTTGTAGAGGTTGAGATTTCAGACTCCCGAAGCCCAGAAGGTGAAATCAACGACAATCGTTGATCTAGAGGGGAGTTACGTAGTGACAGATTGTGTGTAGGAGACAGGGAAGGAGGTTGATAGAAACCATTGATCCGCAGTCAATTCCAAAGGAACAGAGATCGACGATCTCAAAGCATATCGAGGACAAGATTTTCATGGAGTTTAAAATATCAAGGGCGGACTGGGAATCAAACTGTGGTTTCATCTAGGGGACATGCGGAGGCTGTAGGAGCATATCAGGCCCAAAAGTAGTTTGTTTGAGACTGTTTTATCCGTGCTTGAAATCATGCATTAGCATAAGGTTATAGCCCAAGGGCTTATGGAAATAAGGGGCTAGCGCCTATAAATTGAGAAAATCCCATAGCACGCAGAGACAGAAGGCATGGGTATCATAGGGCCTGCACCAAAGGAAGAAAAGGGTCTTGTGTATATTTGATCTAGGTTCAGTCGAGCCCGAAGATTCGATACAATTCATAATCAAAATTATCCAGAGACCGGGAGGTTGCAGAACCCCTGAAGGGGAGGGGGTCTACATCAGGTGGTATCAGAACCAAGTTATGTCTGTAGACTGTAGGCAGAGGGAGGTAGAGAAAGGATATACTTTGATACGCACCATTAGGTGGTATCAGAGATGATATTTTTGTTTGTATATTTTAGGCAAAAGAGAAAGAGAAAGAGGTCATTATTTGTTTTCAAACAACAAACAAAGGAGAAACAGTGAAAGGAGATGACTAGATAACATTAGGTGGTATCACAAATAGGAATTTGCATGTAGATAGCAGGAGAAAGAAAGCAGAGTATTGATTCTCTATGAGAAGTTGTTGCACGCACACTACAACAACAAAAATTTAAACGTCTAGGTGAGTTGTAAGAGAAGATGGGGATGCTCTCAGATGAAGATCCATAGATTTTCTAGGAGGGTAGATAGAAGGAGAAAATGGCTACTGAAGGCCATGGACGTGGTCGAAGAGAAGGCCACAAGAAGAAATACAATCCAGATATGGATCTAGAGCTTAATGAGGTAAGAGAAAGGATGGAGAAGCTTGAATGGCCCATGAAGAAGAAGGTGAAGTGGATAGCCAAGATATTTTTTCCAGAGGACAGCAACATTTGTTAAAGAGGTGGCTGAGGTATGTCGAAAACCTCAGTGACATAGAGGAGGAACAAATTCACAACTGTGAACTAGAAGTTGGGATAAATATCAGCGACGATGAGGAGAAGAGATTAGATGAATATCTCATAAACTGCCAAGTGGGCAGAAATGGACTTTCAAGATGCTAGGTGGGAAATGGGAAGAGATTAGGTGGATGTCTCAAATATTTCTAGGGGAGAAGTGTCGAAAGTTCAGATTACCAAGTCGGAAATGAGATGGGATCGGTTAATCTCATAGACTACCAGGTGGGTAGTAGCGAATTCCCCAATTTCTAGGTGGGCGGGGAGAAGGAGATGAAATTGTCTGAAAGTATTAGGAGCTCAGAAGTGAGTTCATGTCAGCTAGGAGTGCTGATAGGATAAGATTCATGTGGGTTTGCAGACCATGTGAATGAAGATGATGAGAAGTTAAATACTTCCATCACAAAGGAAGAGGATCATAAGAGTATTTTTACCATTGGAGGGATCAAATAATTCCTACCAAACAACCAAGTGAAGTCCAATGCACATGATGAAAGTGCAACAGTAGGGGAAGGATAGCAAGCGGTGACTGTCATGATGAAGGAGAAGGTATCAAAATTTGCCCAAGGAGAAGAAGAAGAGGATCACACAGTTGAGACACTCACTCAATGGGAGATAGAATTGAGGGTGTTGGAGGATTGGTTGGACAATACAGAACCAACAGATGACTGCTAGAACATAGTCATGCAAATTTCAGGAGAGCATTCAGCAGAATTGCTCAAAAATTTCGGCCAGGAAGTTGAACAGGAAATGATTACAGCATTGGAATCTGCAGCAGGAGGGGAAGTAGATAGCATAGACTTTGTTGAGCTTCATGAGGAATTTGAATCCCTGAAGAGAGGGGAGAACATCCAACATGCTAAGTTGGAGATATATGGAGGAACATACCTGCTCGAGGAGAAACTAGAAGAAGTTGGACTTGAACCAACGCAAGGAGAGATGACAGAAGCAAATATGTCAGAAGAGGAAGTCAAGCAGCAGCTCGGCGATGAGACTACAGGACTGGATTCTGCAGCAGAGTGGAAACTCAATGCCACAAGGGGAGATAAATACAGCATGGGAGATCGAGTAGATATGCCCATTAATTAGAAGGAAGAGTTGCAGCGGAGAAGAATGCATAAGAAAATCCATCCACTAGAGTAGCTGGACAGAGTAATAGAAGAGATCAGGAAGTTGATGTTGAGGTCAGCAGAAGAAGTCATCAAAGGAGAACTGAACAAAGGATAGCCTTCCATAGCAACAGGGAAGAAATAGAAGAGGAAAAATAAGTAGCATCATAGCTGGAGAGGAGCAAGAGGACAACTCCAAAAAATAATTTAGGATCCAGGAGGATTTCAACACTGGAGAAGAGGATCTCATAAGTAGGAGCTCATGTTTTTCCTAGTAGGGGAGTATGATGCAAGAGCATCTCTCCACCTCAGCGAAAGTGCCAGCACGCAACCATGCAATGGAGAAAGGGAGAGGCATCGACCCTCCCATTTTTAAATTTGAAATAATCCTATACTGATTTTTGTGGTGTAAGGTTGTAAATGTCAGGCCACTGCCTGTGGGTTGCCTTAAATGGTTACCTGTAGCAGGTCTAGTTCATAGTCAGGTCTGGACATTCATTTATGTAATGTATTCATAGAAGTATGGTGTCGTAACTGAGATGGCGATATCACTGCGGCGATGGTGAGGATAAGCTCGTAGAGCCCTTGCTTTGTAATTATGAGAATGTTAGAGAGGTATGGGTAAAGAGAGGCCTTAGGAGGTCTTGGAAGTTCTGAGAGAGAGCTTTAGAGAATTGGGACTTTGTTACAATCCATTTCTTGTAAACATCTGTATAGACACACAGAGATAATAAAAAAGTAGTTTTTCCTGCATATCGTGTGTTTATATATTTGTGTTCATTTTATGTTTCTATGAATTTTCATGTTTGAATGTGTAACTGGTGAAGTATTGCATGAGCTTCAGTTGTTTCTCATCTTTGAGTTTCTGAGTGCAAGGAGTACACACAGTCCACAAAGAGTGTGTTGAGAGAGGTTTAACCTCAAGGGAAATCTTAGAAAGGATATCGTTGAACCTTCATCAGTAGAAGTGAAAGGAGTGCATGGAAAGAACTCTTTATCGAGTTCAGAGAGAAGCGAATTTAATGAGATCTATGTAGAAGCTCTGTCAGGTGGGAATTGAGCGAGTGGAAGTGTGCACAGAAGAACTCTGTGTTGAGTTCAGTAAGAAACAGAGTTATTGAATACTCTAAGAGGTAAAATATCTACAAGGAGTGCATCAAGCAAGGAGAACACTAGGAGGACGAGAAGCATTTTTTTTCAAGAAATACTTCAAATTTGAGTTTGACGAAATCCTATAAAGGCAAGGAGTGCATGGAAGTTAGAAGTCTTTGAGGAGATCAAGCTCAGAAGGGATAATGCAAGAAATGCGTGAGTGATGGACTTACTCTAAGTCTAAAATCTCAGAAGGGATAATGCTGCAAGAGTGAAGTGAGACCCAAGATAATTGGTTTCGTAGGAGAAAGTTCAAAGGATGAAACCTTTGAACGTGGATAAAATATTCCAAGTCGGGAGAAGGTGGAAGCTCAGGAGGAGGAGCAACAACAACCATCAGATTTGGTTGTGGGGAGAATCCTAGACCGTTAGATCTACATCCAGTGAACAAAGGAAGTGCAGAGGAGAAGAATGGATTCCATCTGTCAGATCTGAGCGAGAAAGGATCATATGTCATATGAACACGAGAATGTGCACAAGCTTTAGCATTGTGTATGCACAGGAGAACGGACTTGTCAAAGTCCCAAAGTCCCGAAGTAAGCAGGCACCGTGCATCATCAAAAAGTGACAGGTGGTGTAAGATATGAGTTTTTGGGTGAAAGCACTCTGGGAGGAACGATTGCACAAGAGTTGAAACTCTTGAAACCCAAAGACCCGAAGTGGATAGAGGCCGTCAGATTAAAAGGAATACACATGTTAATAGATCGTGTGTTTCGGGGGAAGGTGCTCCAGGAGGAACGACCGCATAGAAGATTGAAACACCTAAAGACTGAAGAGTGGAAGAGAATGATAGTCATCGATCTCGAAGATGACAGGGGTCACCAGATCGTGGACTTCGGAGGATTTCACTCCGGGGTTTTTGTGAAAAGGAGTTTCGAAAAGTTATGAATCACGGAAGACCGAAATGATTAAGAGTCATTGATCCCAAAGGAGGAACACAGATCATTGATTTGTGAAGGGACACGTGGAGGACGGAGACTCACTCTGTTAGACAGCCATTGAACAACCATTGGATCAAGAGAGAACAATTTTCAAGAGATCCAGCACTCCGATAGATTTTACTTCAGAGATTTGTGTTGGTTGATATTTGAGAACACCGAAAGGCCGAAGTCCCAGAAACAATGGCAGCCTTTGATGTGAAGGAAGAACACATGGAACAAGATCGTCAACTTTGAAATATTGGAGAAGGAGGAAAGTTCTGAAGACCCGGAAAGGAGATCTCGACCGTTGATCGAGAAAGGGGTCACGGAGCTGTATATCTAAGGTGAAAGGTCAAACATCCGAAGAAGGAGTAGGGTCGTTGATAGAGATGGATAGGTGTCAGCAGATTGTTGAATCCAGAATATTTAAGATGGAGGGAAGTGAGGTTTGATATTTCAAACACCTGAAGTCAGAAATCACGAAGAGATCTGGTCTGTAGGTCTAGGGAGGACAGATCTTAACCATCAATCCAGGGTACCGTCAAGATCGGGAGATTGACGGTCCCATAGAATTTAGAGGATTAGAGGTGCATGAGATTTAGCAGGAAACCACGTGATCATGTGAGGATGTCGTCCAAGGTCACATGCGAAGGAGGCGCTTAGCAAAGGGATCTTGTAGAGGTTGAGATTTCAGACTCCGGAAGCCTGGAAGGCGAAATCAATGACAGTCGTTGATCTAGAGGGGAGTTACATGGCGATAGATTGTGCATATATGAGATCGTGCATAGGAAACATGTAAGGAGGTTGATAGAAACCATTGATCCGTAGGCAATGCCAAAGGAACGAAGATCAATGATCCCGAAGCATATTGGGGACAGGAGTTGTGTGGAGTTTAAAATATCAAGGGCGGACCAGGATCCAAACCGTGGTTTCGTCTAAGGGACACGCGAAGGTTGTAGAAGCATATCGGGCCCAAAAGCAGTTTGTTTGAGACTGATTTTAGCCATGCCTGAAATCATGCATTAGCGTAAGGTTATAGCATAGGGGCTTGTGGAAAGAAGGGGCTAGCGCCCGTAAATTGAGAAGCACCCAGAGAACGCAGAGACAGAAGGCACATGTATCACAGGGCTTGCACCAGAGGAATAAAAGGGGCATGTGTATATTTGATATGGGTTCATTCGGGAGCCCGAAGAGTCGATACGACTCACAATCGGAATGATCCAAAGACTGGGAGGTCGCAGAACCCTAGAAGGGGAGGGGGTCTGCATAAAAAATGAAGCTACAATGTCTCGTGTGCAACTTCTATTGAACAAAATGGAGGGTCCAACAATGCCTCTTCCCCGAATTCTTGTAATCTGATCATGGGATCATGTTCTGCCATTTTAAATTGTGTTGAACTACTAACTCTGTGTGGTGTAGATATTTGAATTTTACTTCCTGAACTAGCTCCTCCAGTTGTTGCTCCTTTCTTGGATGTGTTCCATGTTGTCTTTCTTCCACTAAAATTCGGTTGTCTAAACGTTGGTGTTCTCTCTAGTGTGTTAGTCGCACATGGGGTTGTAGGTTCCACACTAATGGTGATCTGGATTGAAGTTATGCCTTTTGTTTCTGCCCTTGGACCTCCTGTTTTCCTTTCATATGTTGCACACAGGATTTCCTCAATCTGCTCCACAACCTAGAGATCTTCTACCTCTTCCTCATCACTTTCCAAGCCCTCTCTATCAGCTATGTCTCTCTTCTTATTATTCATTTGATATTGTTAGAGTACTCCACTATGCATCTTTCCAACTTTTTCCATTATCTTCTTTATCTGATCTTCCTCCATCATGATTGGGTCCATAGCCTCCTTCTTCTTTCCCTTATCCATCTCTTCCTCCATTTCTCAATCTCATGTCAGTGCTTCCCCCCTTCCCCCATGCGCGTAGGGGAGTTTAGTTGTATGATTCCATGGTCATCACATCGTTGTTATACAATAAAATCTTGATTGAAGTATAAAAGGATCTAATGTACCTACCTCTAGGTCCCTTTATAAAATCATGCTTTATTGCATTGTAAGACTTCACAGTATCTACTACAAATTCGATGATAAACCCTGCAACATTACTGTCTAACCACAAATGTATTGAGCACATAAATTTGTTGTTAACTTGATGTAACTATGTGATCTCCACAGGATTCCACTCCACTTGTCTGATTCAATTTGTAGGGTGGTTGTATTTTAACCTTAATAACCACACTTACAACAAATGTGGGAAATCACAGAAAAATACCTCATGCAGGTCACTAAACACATATTTGTCGAGATATTTGCACGATATTATGTTAGGATTTATGTTTTCCTTTTGCACAAACTCGATTTCTTTCATTTTCAACCATATTTTGATCTATGCCTTTGTTGGATTCCATGGTCTGAACATTCCTTTCTATACATTCATTCTCTATGTGTTTCTTCCACAAATCCCTTCAACTCAATCCCATGTAGTTCCAGCCGGCAACTGAACCATTTTTTGGGTTAGATATCCCTTCTGCTTCTTCTTGGGTTGACCCAGGTTCAGATCTAAACATGTTTCCAACAAAACCCTCTAAAACTATTGACCCTCCTGGTAAACCAAAATGAAACATTGTGTGTAGTGCACATAACACAGTCTCACCCAAGATATCTTTATGGGTGTGTGCAATACCCAGGTGTTTTCAGTCTAGGAATGAGTAAGGATCTGGCAGTGTATTTTATCTTTCTTTATGCATTAAACTTGGTACTGATTCATGTATTCCTAAGATTCATTCATCTTTAGCATCATGCATGCATGCTAATACATCTAGTTAATAATTCATTCATAATATAATCATTAACATGAAGTAATAATTCAATCGACATCACATATAACACAGGTTTTACAATGGTTAACCCCCTCATGGGCTACGTCCACAAATATTTGGCTTCTCTGCTCTTTTATTTATTCTGCTGCAAAATCTAGTGTTGCGCGCATCACATATTCAATCATACAATCCTGATGAGATTAATGAAACTTTGTGAGGTAGACTAGATCACACTAGGATCCTCGGCCTGTGATCTAACCCTCAAAATATACCTTAATCGACTCTTCTACTGCCATATTACAATCGACAGTCTATCAAATTCTCAATAGTATCGAATTGTCTAACTCACCAAAAAAAAACCAAGAACCACCCCCGACATAGACCTCCTATATTCTTATTTATACTATTTTTCAGGGTTATATCCATTAAAATCCTTATCAAAAACCCTAACCCTAATATGGTTAGGCTTGTTTGTCTCCTCGCATGTGGATTTTCCTCTTGCATGTTGCTTTTCCTCCTTTTTCCGCATGATGCTTTCTTTCCAGCTATTTCAAGTGCTCCAAAATTAGGTCTCTTCTTCCAAAAATAGTTCTTTCCTCAAACTAGGCATGCGTCCAACATTATTCATTTGATCTTCTTTTCTTTCTCATACTACTGTAAATCCTATGATCTTTGGGACCTTCTCTTTCTTTACCTGCTATTTATTATGATCTTGCTCTGATGCGGATTTTGAAAATATGGTTCTTGAAACATGTTCCTCTTTTGATTGCTTTTCTTGCCTTTCTCGAACTATGGAAAGTCTTGTAATTTATGGAGTCTGTTATTTTTCCACTTTCTTTTCTCGAACTATTGTATGTCTTGTGATTTCTAGGACATGTTATATATTCACTTGCTTTTCTTCTTGTTCTTTTCTTTTCCAAATCTTGGTGTATTTGATATTGGTTTCTTTCTTTATGGATGGCACTATTACACTTCTACGATTTCAGGCTATATGACCATAGTTGTGGAATTTGTAGCATTTAATATTTTGTGGGGCCACATAAGCATTTATTTCTTTAAAATTTCTTCCATAATCCCTACAATCTGCAACCTTATGTCCAAAGTTAGTACAATAAAAAACTGACCATAAAATAAATTTACATACTTGGGAGTGAATGGTGTAGTCATGTCGAATTCCTGCCTTGGTTGATCATGATTGAAGCTTCTTTGTGGCTTGAACATGAAAGGTCTTCTTTTGTAGTCTTCTTCTTGATTCTTTTTCTCTTTTAGAATGTTCTTCTTTAGGGGATTGCATTCTTCTTTCTTCATTGAACCTTTGATGGCTTCTACATAGGTCTTTGTATTCTCTTCATTCTTTCTTTCCAGTACTTCAATTGATGATGTGGATGCTTCTATCTCTTTAATGTTCTTGTTGAGTTGAATGACTTTGACTCTTAGTGTGACAAATTCTTCTTCAAACTTTTCAACCTCTTCTTATTTCTTCATCATCTAAGCCTTCATGACTTATTATGTTCTCTTCGCTTCTTCAAGTTGGATTTTTAATGTAATTATTTATTCTTCAAGCCTTTTCTCTTCTTGACCAAACTCTGCCTCAAGTTGGCTTAGATCGTTATTTCTTTCCTTAAGATGATCTGTTAATATCTTCTCTATCATTTCTTCTTCTTCCTTCTGTGCTACTATGTTAGCTTCCAAATACTTCTTTTGATCTTCAAGATTTTCTTCGATCTTTCTGACTTCTTCTAGTTGAGCTCTTAAGTTCTTGATGACCTGTTGGGATACTTAAAAAATATAAAAAATTTCCTTTTGCTTCATCAGTTCTTTCACGGGTGACATATTTTCTTCTATTTCTTTCCTTAGTTCCTCTAAAGCACTGATTAGTTCTGCTTCATGATTCTTTTCCATTTCAATCTCAATATTGTCTTCTATTTCATTAGGATTTTATGTCTTATCACTTTCAATTTTCAAATAAAGGCATTCAAATTCAATATGTACACACTTTTCACAATTAAATCAAAATAACGCACCTATGTTGGCTTTTGTCACTTCACACTCTTCTGAATCTGAATCTGTTTGACATGATGAGCATATTTCTTCATTTTTTGTACTTGTTTCTTCTTTATCAAGCTCTAACTCTGTGATGGGAGAAAAATAGATACCATGTAATTTATCCCAAAGCTCTTTAGTTGATGAACATTTTCCCACTTTTTTCTTTGTTGAATCACATAGTCCTTCCATGATGAAATCCATTATTATTTTGTTATTTCTCTTTAATTATTTTTTGGTTGCAGTATTTGGTTTCCTTGTAGCATTGTATCCTGTCACAATTGACTGCCAAATATCATATCCATGTGCCTTTAAAAAGGACATTGTCCTTATTCTCCACATCTCATACTCTAGACCATTCTGACTATTAATCAGTGGTACTCCATTCTCAGAATAATCCATGACCTTCTTCCAATGGTTAAACTCTTTCCTGAAGGAACCTTTCTCTGATACCAACTGTTGGATTACTAAGAGGGGGGGTGAATCAATAATGAGAAATTTATACCACTTATTAATCCTTTTAACGACAATATATATTCCTTTAACTTATTCAACAATGTTCATCAGTTCATCATTAATATGTTATTGCATCATATAACATTAACATCCATCAGTGCATAATAAACAATAATAGACACATCCACACAATGCACAATACACCATAATTTTATGTGGAAACCGAATGCAGAAGAAAACCATGGAATTATTTTATTATATGTATTTAAGAAGTACATTCAAGGAAGAACTAACTTCCAATTCTCCATCTCCAACTGGAAGGAGGATCCAACCCCCTAGTTTCTCAAGCTACAACCTAAGGGAAGTTCCAACTCCCCAATTATATGGCTACAACCAGAAGGAGGCTACAACCCCCTATGTTCTCCGGATATAACCGGAAGGTGGATACAACCACGTGTCCTTGCCCCATCCTACCACCCTGAAATATAAGTGAAATGTTGAAACCATTGCCACATTGTCACTGTGAGATATACCACTGTAAACCTATACCAATTTGTTCCAACAACCTTTAACCAACCTATACCAATAGATTGAGATCAACCTGTACCTATAACTTGCTTGTACCAACATAAACCAACATGTATGCAACCTATTTGTTCTTCAACTCATATATGTACGTGTCATTTACATATTGCAGACTGCGTATGTACGCGACCTGTCTATATTGCAACCTGCATATGCCTTCTGAAACTAGGGTTTTCACCTTCCTAAATAACTTTGACCCTTTGTTTCCTCTGTCATATCAACCTACAATTTGTTCCAACCTGTACCAATTAACCTATACCAATCAACTTGTACTATCAACCATGTACATCAATCACTCACAAAACTTGTACCATCACAAGTGCATCAACTATGCACATTACAATACCTCATAACTATCACCAAGACCAATATGTGACTTTACTAATATATCAAGATATCTATGCCACATCATCCATATACAATGTGTCAACAATACTACTAGCAAGTGTCTCTAAACATGTGCTAAACATGTACCAATCATGTGTCAACAATTCAAACTATGACTCATCAAAATGTGCCAACATCACTATACCATACACCTCATGTATGCACCAACTCATCAACTATATGTCCCAACACGTATCTCAACCATATACCAAATACATATACCAATATAACCAACAAAATTCCTCTATCAATACATCACACAATCCATGATCCAAATACCATAAACCCTTACATCAAACCATGTGTCAAAACCTCATCGTTATGTAGCCTCAAGTGTGTACCAATCATATATCAAGACCACTAACAAAAGCCTCTCACAATGTACCATAAGATATACCAATAACACTCAAATGTGTACCAGCTATGTACTACAATAGATCTGCCTCAAACTAACCAACAATTTCACTAGCACATCACAACCAAAAACCCTCAACCATGTACTACGAAATACAAGATATTCCTCAACACTCACCCCAACAAGATGTAACAATAATGAATACTATACATACCAGTGATTTATTTATGTAGATCTAGCTTATATAATAAGTTCCATACAACTAACGACCTCTCTAGGGAAAACCCTCAATCTCTCGTAACCATATCTCATGAAGACAACAATATCCAACTACTCATAAGAATGTGACATACCTTTTGAATATATAGATAGATATGTTGTACCTGATCACTGTAGACTTGCCTGGGAGCTTTCTTTTAGACTCTAGAAACCTGGCATCTTCATATCCTCAAGCTTTCATGGAATTTCCCAATTGTACATGATTGTTCCTTCTTCAACATGAATATGTACGTTCTTTGTTCTCCTTCAACCTGTGTATGTATGCAATCTGTTCCACTGTATCCCGCGTACACCTCAAAAACTAGGGTTTTTTCCGTATTTCTGAAACTCTGAAACTTTCACTGCCAACCCTCCTTTACTACCTCAGACTTGCATAACTTGATATATCAATGTGTACCTTCAATAGAACTTTCACAAAATAGATATTCAATGATATTCAAATAAATAAGGTAGGTGCTAATGGGAATTCCTTGCTCTCTTATTTATACTCTCCAAGTAGCTTCCTCAAGGAGTTACCTTCTAATTAACTTTACCCAACTTTCTTATTCTAGGGCTAACCCACTTCTAACCACTTATCCACTTACAACCACTTTATCCACAAATAGTAATATATCCACTTATAGTTGCAACTAACTTTATTATTTAATCAATTTCCTTTGCAACCACTTTGACTTATCCATAAATAGTAAACTAACCACTTCTTGTTGCAACCACTTTATTATTTAAATAACTTCTCTTTGCAACCACTTTGACTACTTTATTATTTAAATAATTTATCTTTACTCACGACTTCTTGTTGCAACTAATTTTTCTATAATTAGTCAATTCATAACTTCTTTTCCCTTAACTAACTTCTTGTTGCAACCACTTTATTATTTAATTTATTTCTTGGTCAACCATTTTGACTAATCAATCTTCTCATCGCAACTACTTTACCATAATTACCAAACTCACAACTTATTGTTGCAACTAATTTATTTTTAATTATTTTCTTAATGCAACAAATATACCCATGATTAACTCCTAGTTACCATCAATTTGACTTGTACACTTATTCTAGGAGATTCTAGAATAATTGGCTTCTTTGACCTTCTAGGGTCATCTAGATAACTCATTAGGGTTCTCCAACTTCACATGGCCATAACTCTTTAACTGTGAGGAGTTATGTGACGTTCCACATGTTAGCACTAGGAGTTTCTCTTAGACTGCTAAAGAGCAATCCTAATACCCATAAATAGTTTGAATTTTTTTTTTTTTAATTAGTTTTGATGAAGGATGTACAAATGGATAAAATTATTAAAAATGCTTTCATACAAGGAGTGAAACACAACTTAGAAATCTAGGCATGCACAATTCTCTGACCAGTGAAAAAGTTGGTAGTGGTGAGCAAGAAGGCTATCATATGAAGGAAAGTATATATATATTTAACTTACTTTAAGTAACCTAAAACATATACTTATAAGAAATATCACTTGGATAAGAACCTCTCAACCAAAAGATAAAAGTTTAGAACAAGTACTTGTAATAATACATACAGTAAATCATTCACTAATATGAATCCAACAAGCATCTACAACAAAAAAATTACCATAGACATCTGAACTAGAGAGAAGAAAATATATGATATAAAATAGAAAAGTTTGCCATCAATTGATTATGAATCTAGAATCTTCACTGCATCTCATTTACATAGTTATATAAAAACATAAAAAAAATCCTCTCAATACAACCCTCTCTAACCCCCTCCAAGATATCCCTCCTTCATTAAATAGAAAATAAAACTCAAAATATTCTTAGGGGGTTGCAGCCCATCTCTTTCATTGGATTCTAGGCCTTGGAGATAGGTGGCAACAGTCAAAGAGACAAAAATCCAACAAACTGCTAAATTTTGGGAAGTTGTTGGAAGTGATTAATAAATTTGTTTCCAAATCACTGCATGAGGTTTTAATGGAGCTAAATCTCAGGTGCATGTGTCCTTTATCATCTAACTGATCTTTGATAAGTCATTTGAACCCTCCTTGACAGATGGAAACCCTCCCACAGCTCAGATTTATCAAACTGTTAGAGTTCGCAGCGCCCTTGACAACATGCACTGGGAACTTTCCTATAGGTGATATTTTAAATTTTCTCCCAAACTATGAACCAGGT
This sequence comes from Picea glauca, assembly GCA_000966675.3. Classification (NCBI taxonomy): domain Eukaryota; kingdom Viridiplantae; phylum Streptophyta; class Pinopsida; order Pinales; family Pinaceae; genus Picea; species Picea glauca. The sequence continues at coordinate 573,281 of JZKD02S0837723.1, forward strand.
TGGGTTGATATTTTTTCAGCAATTCAATGGTAATATGGTGCTTCTCCACACCAAATTTCAGAAGAACCCAGATCGTGATTTGAACGTTATGATGAAAACATTAGATAAAGTTGTTATATGAAATTAGTTCACATCGCAGATTTGGCAGTGGATAATGCTATTGTTTGCAAGAGGAAATTGTAAGATGACTATGTGGGATAACAATATTGAAAATGACCAAGGTTTAGGACACCAAATTTGTGGGTTTGAATGGTGCAGAGAGTTGGCAGCGCATAGATCATTTAACAATTTGCAACACAGGAACAATATACAACAATTTTACATTTTCAATCAACCATTTAAGCCGCATGCAATCACCAAATATGTACCTAGTTTGTCTGAACTTGGGTTGATGTATCATGAACTCTAGTGGGACTTAGGTGGAAACATCTAATCCTTTTCATATACTATAGCCAGTTCGCAGTGCCAGATTTCAAACTCTAGTAGCACGCTCCATTCAAACTGTTAGAGTTGCTCCTTCAAACAATCCTGAAAATCATAATGAATTGAATGCACTGAATATGATGATATCTATTGGCACAGGGGCATACCTAGGGTTCAACGCTACAAAAGTGCACCAACAAAACCCTAAATACCGGCCCTTTCGGCAACACCTTCGAAGCAGATGAAGTCTCACTCGAGGTAGAAGCAGGGGTGGTTATATGACTCTAATGTCTGCAACCTTAGATGGGACACAAGTCTGTGATTGTAACACCTTAATAGATCACTTAGTTATTACAGTTCATTAATATTCATCTTAGTTCACAGCGCAACTAAACCCTAACAATATATCGGTGCAGTATTCACATAGATCCAATAGATTCGAGCACTAAGAATACAAATAGAGATTAGATCTAGCATTCATTCACATTATTTAGCACTAAAATATCATATCAGATTCATCTATCATCTAACATCGCACTAAGCATTGAATCAAATAAACAAAAGAACAACCAAAAGCATAAAGAATTCACAACACAAGATATATGTGGTTTACCCCCACCCTGGGGCTACGTCCACCAACTCTTCATCTTCTTTATTAGCTTCTTTCAATCTTCTTACATGCACAAATCCTCAAAATCAAATTCACAGAGGATAGGAGATCTGCACACCTCGCTATATCCTCCTTCCTTGAGTTATAGCACAAAGCCTTCCACAGTTTCTTACAATCACTTGCACTTTGCTCTACAAGCCTCACACAGTATGCACAAAGCAATTAGCACTCAACACTTAGCACACTTGCAACAGACTAGTCACTATTCACTACTTCTTACATCGCCTAGACTTCTATTTATACATTACAAAATAGGCCTAAGAATGGGTAAACCCATGGGACGACATCCTCATACCCATTACATAATCCCAAAACCCAAAAAGGCCCTAAAAAGGGGTCGAGATCCTGCGATCTCTGCTTCGTCTTGCGCTCTGCCTTCGACAGCCTGTCGAAGTCCCAAAAATAGGTCAAAAATGACCAAGGATCCTCAAAACTTGGCCAAGGGCCAACAATATCTCCCCTTTGAGAGAAGACATATGACGATGAACAATATCATGACACCAAGACTCTTACAGAATTTTTTTGACTCCTGAACATTTCATGTGCTAACATTGGCTCCACAGGGGATGGCATGCTCCCTGTAAGATTCCAAGAACATTGAATTTCCATTGCCTTATCTATTGGGCTACAGAGTTTTATTGTTGATCTATTGCAAACCAAAAAACTAAAAGAAACAAAAAATTCTAGTATGATGAGATTATTCCCCTAATTCTAACATGCTCTCTGAGATGCTTAATCAGGTGAAATCAAAAATCCAGTGCAGCCATGCAAGTACCGTTTCTACTGATTGAATTCCCTTCATACCCCTGCTTAATGGAAATTCAAACTGAAAATTAAATCCAATCTAAAAACTCATCCACTTTGAAGAACCAATTCCACTGACTGATTCTAGGAAACTCATAAAGTTCTCTTTCTCTGATGTTTCCAACAGAAATGCAAAAGGATCTTGAAGAATATGTGTGAATACCACTTTTTGATCGATAAAAAGGAAAGGAGAGCCTATGCCTATAGTTCTTTCTTGTTCACAAGTATAGAGTAGCATACAAGCTTATTTATTCATTGTATCCTTTTTTTCAAATGTTGATTTTTCTTGTTCTAAGTTTTTAAATGTAAGATCATTCTCAAAACAAATGGCAATAGCCTAATTATTTTTCTTATCATGCATTTAAACCTCAATAAAATTATCCATATAGAGAACCATAGGATCACTAAGAACATGGAAAGTTTGTTGTTGAATTATAATGGTATCCTTATGTTCCAAAAAACTTGTGTGATTGTGCAGCTCAACTCTTTCTTCTCTATAAGCAACTTCAATTTTTTCTTTAAAAATATTAAATGAATAAAAGCATAAGGGAAATGACTTACCTCCATCTAAGTCATAATTTTCCCTTTGATAGAGGTCATAATTGTCATAAATGGGTTGAATGTTTTCATAAGACTATTGAAAAGAATCATTTTCTGTATGAAAGGATATTTCTAATATTTTTTGGAAATCATCCTCATCATAATTATTGTACTCATCATATACAGGTAAACAAAAGGCTTCATGAATATCATAAGTAAAAAAATAAGAGATGACATCTTTCTCCTCAACAAGATGCTTTGACAACTCCTCCTTATGGCATCCTTCTTGTTCATGTTCACTGTCAGCTATGTCTGCATTCCACTCCTCATCCTTAACTTGATCTGAAAATTTTCCATAGGCTTTGAGATTTTCCTCAATATTTTGAGCATCAATGAACATTTTCTTCTAGGTGACATACCTCCTTTATAGGAAAAGAAGAGAAAAATCAGGGTGAAGAGTTGTTACATAACACAGTCTAGCAGCGGCTTCAGGAGGTTGGATATCTAAAGGTATGCTGCAATAAAAAAATATAAAATATCATATTGAAAATAGCAAGAGCTTCATCCTCCCCTTTTTTCAAATCATAAAACTCAGCTAAGTATTGGTCAAGAGATTCTTTCTCTCCCCGGTACCTTGAAAATACACCAAATAACTCAACCCACGAACCAATGGAACTGGTCTCTAGATTTTTAATCCACAAAGCAGCATCTCCAACCAAATATTTGGAAAATAACTTCATAACAACATCTTCATGCATGATTTCCAAATTGTCAATGACATTCTGAAAAGATCCCAAATGCTTCTCAGCTATGATATGATCTTCTCCAACAAAAAGAGGCAGATATTCTAAAAAATTGGGAGGGTAAGGATGAAGAGTAGATGGAAGCTTTAAGGGTTTAAACATTTTTTCTCTTTTTTTGGACTAAACATTAGTAGGATCAAAGTGAGGTTCAATTGATTGATTGCAAACTCCAGTAGTGGTGGTAGAAGATGGTATTATGATCAAAGAAGGTGGTGAATCAGTTGTATCATTCACATGGTTACATGGTTGATCATGTTCAGGAAGGATTTGAATACAAACATTGTTCTCATATGTTTCAGATGAAGGACTAGGGTCAACATCAACTATGTAAGAAGAATGTAGATCTTATTTCAAAGAGGGATGTACAGTCGTAGGCTTATGGTCATCAGATTAAACAAAGCAAAGGATGATTCTTCTGATATATGAAGGAAAGAACAAGAAAGAACTGATAAAAAATAATATTATTTCTTGAAGGAAACTAATATCTTGATACTTGGACTTCCTATGTATTCCTTCCATTTTTTGTTTGAGCTCGTTCCTCAAAGGAGTCATGTAACTTGATTTGAATCACCAACAAGTTCTTCAAATGTGTGGAGTCGCCATGGTGAAAAATTGCAGTCTTTTCTATCACCAATCCTTGCTCACCATCAAGAACGAGTAGCAATTTGTGTTGTATATCCTAGGTAATATCTTCAACTTCATCCCCTGAAACGATGCCAAAAATGTTAGCACTAGGAGTTGCTCTTAGACTGCTAAAGATAAATCCTAATACCCATTAATAGTTTGAAAAAGTTTTTTTGAAAAATGGTTTTGATGAAGGATATACGAATGGATAAAAGTATTCAAAATTCTTTCATACAATGAGTGAAACACATCTTAGCAATCTAGGCATGCACAATTCTCTAACCAGTGAAAAGGTTGGTAGTGGTGAGCAAGAAGACTGCCATATGAAGGAAATTATATATCATTAACTTACTTCAGGTAACCTAAAACATATACTTAGAATAAATATCACTTGGCTAAGAACCTCTCAACCAAAAGATAAAAGTTTAGAACAAGTACTTGCAATAATACATAGAGTAAATCAGTCACTGATATGAATCCAACAAGCATCTACAACAAAAAATTTACCATAGACATCTGAACCAGAGAGAAGAAAAGATATGATATCAAATAGAAAAGTTGGCCATCAATTGATTATGAATATGGAATCTTCAGTGCATCTCATTTACAGAGTTATATGAAAACATAAAGAAAAGCCTCTCAATACAACCCTATCTAACCCCCTCCAAGATCTCCCTCCTTCATTAAATAGAAAATAACATCCACAATATTCTTAGGAGGTTGTAGCCCATCTCTTTCATTGAATTCTAGGCCTTGGAGATAGGTGGCAACAGTCAAAGAGACAAAAATCCAACAAACTGCTAAATTTTAGGAAGTTGTTGGAAGTCATTAATAAATCTGTTGCCAACTCACTACATGAGGTTTTAATGGAGCTAAATCTTAGGTGAAGGTGTCCTTTATCATCTAAATGATCTTTGAGAAGTCATTTGAACCCTCCTTGACAGCTGGCAGCCCTCCCACAACTCAGATTTATCAAACTATTAGAGTTCACAGTGCCCTTGATGACATGCGCTGCGAACTTTCTTGTAGGTGATGATTTTAACTTTTCTCCCAAATGACGAACTGGGTCAGGCTGATATTTTTTCAAAACATCAATGGTAATAGGGTTCTTATTCACACCAAATTTCAGAAGAAATCATATTTTTCTTTGAATTTTATGATGAAAACATAAGAGAAAGATGTTATAGGAAATTAGTTCGCAGTGCAGATTTGGTAATCGATAATGTTATTGTTTGCAAGAGGAAACTGTAAGATGACCCTGTGGGATAAAAATATTGAAAATGGAAAAAATTTAGGACACAAAATTTGTGGATTTTAATGGTACAGAGAGTTGGCAGCGCATATATCATTTAATAGTTTGCAGCGCATGAACAATATACAACAGTTTTACATTTCCAATCAACCATTTGAGCAGCATGCAATCAGAAAAGGAGTATCTAGTGTGTCTGAACTTGGGTTGGTATCTCATGAACTCGAGTGGGACTTAGGTGGAAACATCCAATCCTCTTCATCTACTACAGCTAGTTCACAGTGCCAGTTTTCAAAATCTAGTAGCACACTCCATTCAAACTATTAGAGTTGTTCCTTGACACAATCCTAAAAATCATAATGAATTGAATGCGCTGAAGATGATGAGATCTCCCCTTTGAGACAAGACATATGGTGATGAACAATATCATGACACCAAGACTCTTAAATGGACTAATGTCATAATTTTTTTGACTCATGAACATTTCATGTGCCAACACCACATATCACCAGAAATGACATGACATGTACTATCCATACAGAATATTATTACCTACATATTAATTTATCTACATGCATTCATACCTCAAACAAGCTTGGGTCCCTTACCCATACATTTGTGCTACTATAATTCACTACCAAACTTCTCCAAGGGTTGACATCAATCTATAAGGGTTGACATCAATATAAAATATCACTGCCCAAGAGTTGACATCAATGACAACCAACAACCAAAGCAATTGTCCAACAACCTAAGCTAACTTTCTCACATTTCTATTTTTTGGAACTCGACCACAATCGCTTTAGATAACTTACATTCGACAACTTGTACATTATCAGCACGGTACATAGCTCTGGGATCCAACAAAGAAGGAATTATAAAAAATTCCCATGGCCCACAATCACCCTAGGAAAAGGATAGTTTCCTACAAAATATTAAGTCACTAGGCCACCTCATCATTCAGCAACGATGGATAATTGGAGGGGACTTCAACATTATCTTCTCTCTAGATGAAAAAAGAGGGTGAATAAGAAGATTGGAAAAAGACAGCGGAAATTTTCAAAATCTCATCGTTGATCTACATCTAATAGATATTGAAACACAAAATGGCACTTTCACCTGGACTAACAAAATATCAAGCCACAATGAATTATATTTCCAGCTGGATCGATTTTTTATATAAAAATATCTCATGCTAGAAGGGCAAGCTTTAGAATCAAGTATTCTTCCCAAATTAGGTTCGGATCACTGGCATATACAATTTTGGATTGAAAACACAAGTGATCCCAAATTCAAACCTTTCATGTTTCAAAAATTATGGATTAACCACCCTGAATTCCAAAAATTATCTCACAGATTGTGGTCAGAGGCAATTGGCACACATGGTACCAAGACGTTCAGGTTCCAACAAAAGCTAAAGAATTTTAAGGATTCAATATGAGATTGGAACAAAACTGAGTTTGGAAGCATCTTCCAAGCCCAAAGAGAAATCAATAAGTCACTCGAGGATATCCAACAGGAAATCATCCTGCAATGTCCAATGGATCCCCTTCATGCATAAGAGGAGCTTCTTAAAAAAAACAGTTGGAAGAGAGACACCAACAAGAGGAAATCCTCTGGTGGAAAAAATCAAGAGTGCAATGGCTCAAATAAGGTGAGAAGAACACCAAATTCTTCCACCGAACCGTGATCCACAAACGAAACATAAATCACATCACCATACTAGAGACAAATCATGGCTAGACACTTATGGAGCACAAAGAAATGTAGAATGATCTTGTCAACTACTACACCAACCTTCTTTCTGAATCAATTCTTGATCACTCCCAAGCTATCAATAAAATCACTCAACACATACCCAACCTCATCACACATGAATAAAATGCAGCACTCATGAGGTCTATATCAATGGAGGATGTGGATCAAGATATGAAGGAAATTCCTTTGGGAAAATCTCCTAGCCTTGAAGGTTTTACAACATATTTCTTTCACCATTACTGTCCAATGGTATGGGAGGAGGTTTGGCAGTTGGTGGATGAATATCGCTCCTCGGGTAAGGTCCTTTCAACATTCAATGCCATCTTCCCCATGCTAATTCCTAAGGAAGAATGGGTTACCCAACCCAAGAAATTATGGCCTATTTCTTTATGCAATGTCATTTATAAAATCATCACAAAAATCATTTCACTAAGACACAAGGCCATTCTACCCTTCATAATATCCAAGGAGCATTCGAGCTATGTTTAAGGGTGAAAAATTATTGACAATGTCATTTTGGCTCATGAGGTGATCCACTCCCTAAAATATTCCAAAACTCCAGGTATGCTCATAAAACTTGACCTTTCAAAAGCCTTTGACTGCTTAAGTTGGAAATACATCTGATATATCCTCTCTGATTTTGGCTTATGTTAGGATTGGGTAGACTGGATCCTAAATCTCACCTCCACCACTTTCTTTTCCACTCTTGTCAACAGAGTCCCTTCAAAAAATTTCACTCAAGCCCGCAGAATCTGCTAGGGTGGCCCTCTCTCTCTCCCTTTCTCTTTGTCATCATGGTTGAGGGGCTCAGTTGTTGTAATACCCATGTATCCTCCAACTTGTAAATATAACTATAGCCTGCTAAATAACTATGGGCAGAGTGTTTATGTAGCGTCCCCGACCACCCAGGCTAGGCCACAATACATAAGAGAACGCTTTATTTCTCTCTGTGGAACATATTGTAACATACCTAGGATCCAACTGAGCTATGCCACATAAATTTTTGAATTGCATGCAATTAAAATATATACACACGGAACCTTTGCGGAACTTCATATATAAAATGTAAATAGACAATTACATTATGTAAAAGAATGAATTCCTACTGAAAAAATAGTAAGCATAGACATGCAGCATATACAGGAAATACTCATAAACATACAGACAGTTATAACCACGCATAAGATAAACCCATAAAACTGAACACATAAATAATAATGCAGCATGTAAATTTATCACACAATTGACACTTATCTTGGTAAGAATATCACAAACTATGTGCAGACCTTCCACGAACCTCCCAGCCTTATACCACACTACTCATCACTCTCAGCAGTGGGTCACCCCCGAGCTGGGACTAAAATCCACCCGGGTAAAAGGGATTCCTAACCAGGCTAATGTATCATAGACAATAGGAAAGATTTTGTCACAGGTGCCAACTCAAACTAACAGCCTACAGTGCCTCATTCCCCACATGCTTGTCCCACCCCAAGAAGTGTGCCCCTTCTCTGCTCAACAGTCCTTCGGTTGTCCCACTTCCTTTTCAGGCTTCAGCAACAAGTCAGACAGGAAGTCTCTGAGAATTGTAGTTGTAGTTTATCACCTTCAGAAAATCAATTCCCATCAATTCTCTCACCTAGAGAGAAACTGCTCATGGGCCTGACAACCCACCTCTTCAATATCCCACGAGCTTGAAAACCCACTTCTTCAGTCCAACTCCCAAGCTAACCAGCTACACAAACATAATGGATATGGATACAGGTTCATGTACAATCATCAAGGTACGAAGGATAGCTCAATGGGTGTGTGAATGCTCGTGGATGATTAATTGGATGACTGAATGATGGGAGGAATGATGGAAAATGAATGAAGTCCAAACAATATGTATGCATGTCCCCAACTTGACACTTGCCATGTTGGGAGTTACTTTGGCCCACTTTTCCCCAACTTTGGAACTTAGGATAAAATAATTATCCATACTTTATACTTTAAGAAATATTAATATAA
>JZKD02S0837723.1:582248-595806 GCA_000966675.3 Picea glauca
GATATATAATGAAAATATGTTAATTTCTAATATTTAATCACAAATTCACTTATAATACTAAAATGAATACAATGGAAAATAATAAGGAGAAACCCAAGTATCATTATGGAAATGGAATGATGAAAGGTTAATGGGACGATGAAATGTAAGGAATAGTGAAGGAAAGAGAGGATATAAATGTGACATTTATGAGGCCCAACATGCCTCCCAACTCAACTTGTTGCATGTCCTCATGCAACCATGCATGGATCTTATTAAGAAATTTTGGCATTCAAACTATGGCTTTGATTGATGATGTCCTTTTAACAAGGATTTTTTCCAGGATGTAAAATACAGGAGTAGCAACATGTAAAATATGTGTAACAACATATGAAATTTTCTTATGGTTGGTTCTTGTGTGACAACCATGAATACAAAAGATGTTGGTTCTTGTGTTAACAACATTCATTTCACTTATTTATTTTCTTTCTGCAATAATTTAGCCATATACTCACTGGAAATAATAAGCTATCAATGTGCATTTAAGAAAGCATCATTGTGTATAAGAAAGCATTTTCTTTATCTTTATGAATCATGCCAATATGTATATCAATTGAAATGCAACAAAGTGTCGTTGGAAAAGAAATGTTAGTGAATCATAAATGGAATGATGAGATGGTAAAATGGAATAATGGTATGTAGTGAATATAGGTTCCCTTCCCCCCCCCCCTTCCCCCCAACTGAAGTGGTTTCATATCCTTATGCAACTTGGCATAGGTTATGAAAGTGAAAAAGGAAATAGAGCATGGTGAGGGAATTTTCCAAAGTTATTCATTAGTAGAAAATAAGGAATTACATGATTAAATATTAGAAAATAACATACCTCCACTTACTCAATAATGTTGATGAACAATGAAATAGGAAGATGGTTGGTGCTGGAGCATGGAAGATGTCACTGGTGCGGGATCATGAAAATAAAACTGCTAATGTTGTTGTTGCTGTAACTGGATCATGGGAAGTGGAGGAATCTGAACTGCTACTATTGAATCATGAGAAATGTGGAAGGCATAGAATATGGAACTGTGGTAATCTCATAGATCTGAAATCAAATTGTTGCAATTGTTGAGGGGATCATGAAAAAGTGTATAGTCTTCACCCGCTACAAACCAATGGTCCAATTCTAATCATGCGAATGAATGTGTCAGTGTCGAGCATGAAGAGAAATCATTGGATTACCAGCCATTAATGAATGTTGTTAACCAATGCAAGACAAACTCACCAGTGATGTCAATGAGTGTCAAGGTACCCGAGTACATCTTGCGAAGTGTGAATAGATGTGTTGATGTCAAGCCACTTGCAAGATCTAATGATCAAGTAACATTGATGTATTCTGATGATTCCTAGCGAGAGAACTTGCCATTAAGGCATGCAAGCCTCAAGGTACTCAAAAGAAACTCTAGTCTATATCCCAGATAAAGTGTTGAGGTCGATGGGGAAAGACTGTTGAAAGGTGAGCCTTAAGGAATCCCACATCAGTCAACATGAGTTGGTAAAAAGATTGGTAGGACTATAGATGGAAAGATCTCAGTAGAAAAAATGTTTATGGCAAGGAAATCAAGGCAATGTAATCATGGAAAGGGAGTTTGTTTTATTCAGATGGAAAACTGGAAAGGAAAAAATGAACTAAAAAAGATAAAGGAAATGATGTATGCAACTCAGAAAGGAATAGGAATGTGTGAAGTCATGAAATTTAAGGAAATGGAAGATGGCTTCAATATAGGATAACTAATCAGCTTTGAAGGAGAAATGGGATAGTGTCACAGCATGAAATTTGGCAAAATGCGGAAATAATAGTGTATCAGCATGGTCGCTCTGTAACAGCAAACATCAAGATGTGGAAAACGTTTACGTGTAACAGCAAAAAAAAATTGTGTAACAACTCCTTCAAGTTGTTTATCAAAGCATGTGTTCTTTGAAGAAAATTTTGATTCTTGAAAATCACTTCAGCAGCAAAGTGCGAGTGTCCTCGTTCCTGCAAAACTTAGTACAAATTCCTGCATAAAAATTGTGAGATTTGCGAAGAATATATCATGCAAAATAGAAATAAGTATGAATGCGAGAAACTCATAGAAATAAACCGTGTTTTTATACCTTTTGTCCTTGCATACTGGTTTGTCTTCGATTGCTGTGACAATGACTCAAAATAAACATAAATCGTGAAAACAACTCGGAAATTTTTAAATGTCCATTTGCAAATTTTATATTTTGTTTTTGTTTGTTTTTATTTTATGCTCTAACTGTTTTCTATTTTTAAATATATATTTTTAGTGTTTTTCAATTTTTAAAATTGTTTGTTTGTTTTTAGTACTTTTGTTTTATCACTAAAATGAAACAAAAACAGTTATTATTTTTCTTTGTTTATTTTTATTGTTTTTGTTTTATAATAAAACAAAACAAAAACATATATATAAACAAAACAAAAAATGTGTTATTAAAAACTAACAAACAAAGAAATATTAGTTTTGTGTTGTTAATTCAAAAGAAACAAACAAAAATATATAGACATAAACATTTACTTATTTAAACTATTTTATTTATTTACAAACAAAATAAATGTGATCTCCTACAAATGCATCTCATCCACCTGTTGTATCCAGAGCCTTCAATCTTCGCTTCCTCACAAAGAGCATTGATTAGTAAATCAAATTGGACTCTTAGATCACGTGCCATGTGGAGCATAGTTTGTTATTAACTTTAATTCTTCTTCTTGGAGGGTGTCGTATTCAAACAGTTCAAAACAAATCATTTTCCCCTCATGCAGTCTACAAAACAGAGCTCCGAAGAACCCTGAATTTCTCCCAAATGGTTTTGAAATCTAAAACATCGCTCACATGTTACCTAATTTCCTCTGTTCCCGAGAAAACCCATGTTTTTTTTTTCTAATTCGCCTCGGTTTGCTCAAAAATGCGTTTTAAAATCATGTGTTTTAACAGTTACGCATTTCTGGCACTTACGTTTTTTGGAAATTACCTCAGCGAAGATGAATGAAAAAAATGGGTATTACTCCTAATGTGTCTTTCTATACATTGGAGGATTCTTTTCTCATTTATTGAATTAAATCCAGGACTAAAAAGTAAGTTGATTTTCCTCATACATATCATAAACGTTTGTTGTTACACAAATCTCGAGATAGATCTCTAAAACAAAACTATTTTTTTGTTGTTGTGTTGCAATTTTTGTCAATGATCACAAATAGAGTCGAGATCTTGGTTGAGTGGTTTTGAAGCGTTCGAGGGTGTTTGCAGCCGGTCAAATGTATGGATCAAGAGTTTGCATAGAATTACTGCAGGTTTTAATTTATGGTCAGAAGAATGAAAGCAAGTCATGAGGGCGAAAATGTTTGCAGGTTTTAGATAAATGCAAGAGATGGCATTGTTGCTACTAAGATCAACGAAAAGTTTGCAAGCATGAAATTGTTTTAGCTGGTGTTCATACTGTTTCAACATGGAAAAATGAAACTATGATTGTGCACAAATTGCAGATTTTTTTATTTTATATTTTGTTTTAAGTTTTGTTTTTATTGCACTCCTAAATAAAATAATCCTAATGCACCTACGGTTTTATTGTTTGCAGATCTGCAAATTTATTCAATCATTGTTACAGCAAAAATGTCATTGTTTCAGCAAATACAATTTTGTTGTAACAACATGAAAAATGTCTATGTAACAGCATGTAAAATTTTCGCTATAACAGCATGTAAAATTTTCGCTTTGTTTTTATTCGTTAAAAAAATAAATTATTGTGTTTATTTGTAGATCAAAGGATGGACAAAAAAATATTCATTCATGAAATCAATTTAGACATCTTATTCTCTGATCCTCGCTATCGCACGAAGCGTGGAGGAGAGCATACTTATTCTAGGTAAAAAAAAAAAAACTGAAAATTAAAAACTACCTACTCTATGTTAAATGGAATTAGAAATTAGTTACGTGTAGGAAAATTTCCAATGGAACCAAGCACACAAGAGTAACAACAATATGTTCAGTGGCAATTTTTCAAATGAATAATGGAAATATTCTAGAGTGAATGAATCTAGTTGATAAAATTCTAAATTAACAAAATTAAAAGAATCTAACTCGGTAGTCGCTTGAAACCATTATTCGATATAGCTTTAGTAGGCGCGATTTCCCTCACTCGGATCATGTTGCATCTCCTCATTGGACACCTCAAGTTCCTCAGATGTTGAGTCCTCATTCGTTTCTGGAGGAGTATTTAAGCTCTGGGCTGATGTCAAGATCCCATCTTCCTGAGAAGAAGAAATCTCAGCTTTCGCAAGGATCTGAGCGAGTTGTTCCAAGTTGACACTCATAGTTAAATCATATTGCAAAATGGGTTCTTGTAGAAATTGATATCTAAATTTACATCAAAAATCAAGCTAAACCTCAATCCATCATGCTTCCTCGGCAACGGCGCCAAAATGTTAGGCGAAAATATTCTCGTTTAATTTCGTTGTAGTACTTGCCCAACTATTTAATTTTTCAATCTGAGGTTCGTTGTCTTATGAAGCACACGCACTATATATGCATGACTGAAGTAGAACTAATCTAATCTAATTTGCTAAAATGAAATTAATCTAGGAAAGCATTGAAAGACTAACTAGGAAAGGAGGAAATTAATCTAGGGAAGCAATACAATATGTGAAGAGTTGAATGACAAAAGACATATGTGAGCTCACACAATAAATCAATCTCAAATTATATTACAAGAATCAAATGACAAAGCACGAAAGAATAACAATGAAAGAATCAAGCTAAGAATCCCCTTCTCCTAATTACGAGACTAAATTATGAATTGCATCCCCAATTATGAATAACATGACCTTGTGAATTACATGACTCCTTCATGAAGAGAGAGCACTCTCTTATATACATAAAAGTCTTGAAGAGTGTCATAATTACAGATCCACTATTATCTCAACTTATTCCTTCAAATCCTCCATTCATATCTTGGATAAGATATCCTATCAAAATCTCCATGATCTTCTCCTTTGAATATGCTTGAATGATTGTCTCAAATATTCTTCAAATCTTCAAAGCTTGAATATAAGATTCGAATTTGAGGCTAGGTGGTAATATTTGACTTTGTTGAAATCTACAAATATGCCTGCACTCATCATCAAACTCATCCAACCTTGATATATAATGAAAATATGTTAATTTCTAATATGTAATCACAAATTCACTTATAATACTAAAATGAATACAATGGAAAATAATAAGAAGAAACTCAAGTATCATTATGGAAATGGTATGATGGAAGGTTAATGGGACGATGAAATGTAAGGAATAGTGAAGGAAAAAGAGGATATAAATGTGACATTTCTGAGGCCCAATAAGGTGGCCTTTAAATTTTGTTTTATTTTCAATATTTGCTCCTCCATTTCTCTGATCAAATCTGACCCAACCACTGCTCTATCTGCTTGTTTATCCCAACTTACCGGTGTGTTGCACTTTCTTCCATAAAGTGCCTCAAATGGGCTCATCTTTAAAGATGTTTGGTACCCATTGTTATAAGAAAACTCTACTAAGTGTAGGTAGTCTTCCCATTTTGATGGTTTATCCATCACATACATCCTCAACATATCCTCAATCACTTGATTCACCCTCTTTGTTTGACCATCTAATTATGGGTGATAAGTTGTACTAAAATTCAAATTTGTTCCAAATCCATTAAATTATCCCTTCCAAAATTTTGAGGTAATTTTTTTATATCTATCAGACACAATTGTCTTGGGTATGACATGTAATCAAGCAATTTCTTTCATATAAACATCAGCAATGTTGGTTTCCTTGTGAGTGAACTTAACTGGAATAAAATGGGTAGCTTTAGTAAGCTTATCCACCACTACCATGATAGAATCATGTTGCTTGTTTGTTCTGGGTAGTTTAGTGATGAAATCCATGGTTACAAACTCCCATTTCCACTCAATAATGGGTAATGGTTGTAGCAAACTAGTTGGGTGTCTATGCTCAGCCTTTACCTTTTGAAATTCCAAACATTTGGCAATAAAATCAACAACCTATTTCTTCATGCCTAGCCAATAATATTACCTTTTGACAACTACAATAGTTTTCTGATATCCTGGGTGCCCACCATAAGGTACATTATGCATTTCTCTCAATATCAGATTTTTCAATTCATTATAATTTGGTACATAAATTCTGCCCCTGTACATGATAATTTCATCATTATCTAGCTTGTATTCTTCAATTTTCTGCTGCAAATTACCTTGTTGTAATTTTGCCACTAATTCCTTGTATTGTAAATCTAATTTTGCAGCCTCTAAAATTATGTGTTTCAAATATTATTGGTACGTGCTAATGGTTGTAGCATGCAATTCATGCACTCTTTTCCTGAGTGCATCAACCACTTTGCTCTCTTTCCCCTTGATATGTTTTATATCAAATTCATATTCACTTAGAAATTC
Source organism: Picea glauca (assembly GCA_000966675.3). NCBI lineage: Eukaryota > Viridiplantae > Streptophyta > Pinopsida > Pinales > Pinaceae > Picea > Picea glauca. Next base: position 588,715 of record JZKD02S0837723.1, read on the forward strand.
TAACCATCTGCTTTGCCTAACATTTAGAGTTGGTTGATCAAATAAATATTTCATACCATTATGGTTTGTTCTTAGCTCGAACATTTTTCCCATGAGGTAGTGTCTCCATTCCCTCAAGGCATGCACTTGGCTGCCAACTCCAAATCATGAGTGGCATAGTGTATTTCATGCTCCTTCAACTTCCTTGATTCATAACATACAACAAACCCATTTTGACTGAGGACTCCACCAAGTCCTTTACATGCATCTGTGCATACAATGAAGTCTTTGTTTGGGTCTGCAATCCTTAATATTGGAGAACTTGTTAATAAATGTTTCAAGTGTTGGAAACTCTTTTCACAATCCAATGTCCAAAGAAACTTCACACCCTTTCTTTGCAAGGAAGTGATTGGGTGTGCAATCTTTGAGAATCCTTCAATAAATCTCCTATAGTAGCCTTTTAGGCCCATGAATGATCAGACCTCTATCACATTCTTGGGTGCTGACCATTCTCTATTGGCTTCTATCTTCTCAAGACCCATTGTTATCCCATCATTTGAAATGATATGCCCCAAATAATGAATTTTCTTCTGGTAAAATCAACACTTGCTCAATTTGGATAACAATTGATGTTCCCTTAATACTTGCAACACCATTCTCAAATGATGCTCATGATATTCTTCTAACTTGGAATATATAAGTATTTCATCCAAAAAGACAATGAAAAACTTGTCTAAATATTCTCGGAAACACCATTCATTAAGCACATGAAAACAGCTGGTGCATTTGACAACCCAAATGGCACCACTGTGAACTCATAATGGCCATACCTTGTCCTGAATGCATATTGTTGATATATTCCTTTTTAATCCTTACCTAATGGTATCCCAACCTAAGATCTATCTTGGAAAATATCTTTGCATCCTTAAATTGATCAAAAAGATCTTCAATCCTTGGCAGAGGATACTTGTTCTTAACAATCACTTTATTCAACTATTTGAAATCAATGCACAATCTTAATGTCCCATCTTTATTCTTCAGGAACAACACTGGGGCACCCTATTATCGAATAAATCGATAGGTGTGGACACTAATAGATCTCCCTAGATCCACCTGGATCTAGAACAAAACTAGATAGGACACGACTCTTTCCCTAAGTTGTAGTCATTGAATCTAATGATAAGACGAAATGAGTGGCATACCTTTATATCGCTTCCTTAGGTCTCTGATGTTCCCGCTTCGCTCCGGTGCTCTTGTGAAATCAGGTCCAAGAAAACACAAACCAACCAAAGTGAATATAGCAAAGTATATTCAATATCAACCTATGCATATGATCAAGGAGTTATGCAATAAAATAAGAGTGATTTTATGGGAAAGGGACATGCCACTGTATTATATTAAATGAAAGTAGAAGATACAACCAGATCGCCTTGATGTCGCAAGCTTCCTTTCAATGACCCTTGGTTCCAACACACACACTTGCTCTACATTTGCATGAAGAAGATCCAATACAACTTGGTAGACCAAATAGAGTCCTCAAGCTTCTGTCCAAATAGAGTTCTTCACACAATTCTCTCACCAATTCTTCATTCAATCTTGCTTAACATTTTTCATGAGAAACCTTTCAATATATAGGAGAATGATGGATGGTTACATGGATGAGGATGATCCCACTAAATCTGAGAAGTCAGTAGGATGACAACCATGTGAATGCCAACTCATTCTCTAGAAGATTCCCTTCTAGAACCTTCATGATCTCTTCTCCTTTCCAAGCTTTGAAACAGGTTCGCACCCTACTTATAGAGCAGACTATGAACAGTTTGCACCCTAAGTGTGGGTTGCCTACGAGAATGAAGGATTTTATCACCCTGCAATATAGGCAGCCTACGAACTCATCTTAAAAATGTGTTTTTGGAAGAAGACAAAAGTCACTTTTCCCAGGCAAAAATTCCTTATGGGAGCCTGAATACATCACTTGTATAGACATCACCGGAGTGACCAAAATCATGTGTAACAGAATTCCCCCCAAAGTATGAGGCTGAAACTTGTGACAGTCGAAATACTTTGTACAATGTGTGTGTGTGTGTCAGAAACAAGGAGCACACCTAATAGGAAACCTGTAAACAACCAAGCATATATAGAATATAATACTAGTTCTGAGGTAGGCATTCCCATGCTCAAATCACAAATGAATGGAATCATAAACGTAGGTCATGGCCACCAATCATACACCATGGATCCATGTCATCAAAATGCTACATAGCCACCAAGAATACACTATGGATCTATGTAAGAGGACTTGAATAATGACATAGCCACGTGACATACAAAGTGGATCTATGTGCCGATACAAATCATACATACTCCATCGTAGCCTAGATCAAAAAGATGAGACCCAGGGTCTTCAATCCCGTCACCTGAAAGTATGAATCTAGCCATGCGATTACATGCGCTGAAGTCGAACATGGTAGAAACCACTTGATTACCGGTCATTGATGAAAACCATTAACAAGTGCAAGGGAAATCACCATTGATGTCAATGACTCCCAAGGTATCAAAGTACAATCTGAACGAATGCGAATGAATGAGATGAAGTCGAGCACTCGGCGGAATCTCTCGATCAGGGATCAATGATATGAAACCCCTGTCAAAAGAGAAGAGACCTGCCATTAAGGCATGCAGGTTCCAAGGTACTAAATGATTTCTAAGTCTTATTTCTAGATAATGAGTTGGAGTCGACGGAACAAGACTTGTCACAGGAGGGCCTTGATGTATCTCCCATCAATGACACGAAATAAGTAACAAATTTTGAGGGTGAAGCAAATTATGAATGCGGGTAGAAACGGACACAAGGAAGGCCAACATAGTTAGAATGGACAACTGTAGATGGCTGACTCAATAGAGGGCTCATGTGAACATCTCTTGAACATATTAACGATACGACCAAGGACTTGGCATCACTAACTCAAAGATGACCCAAGATATGACCTTGTAACAAGTCGAACGAGAGACAAACGGATTTCCCAACCTGGATTCAAATGATGAATAGGGAGTGTCATGTTCAAGAGCAACGCTTACTGCCATTAATATGAATATGAAAACACATCCCTTTCCCAAAATTTCCCCCACCATTTATGGCGAGTACCTCTCTATTTTTACACAAGCTTGAGGAGGATAACATATGCTTGTTGATGTAAGCTCATCCTTTAGATGAGTTCCTTGGAGTATATTTATAGAACCCTAGGAAGGATTGGTTTGGTCCCATTACGGGTCTTTCGATGTTTGTTTAACGAGTCCAAGGATAGAAAACTCGAGAGTTTTTCATATTTTGAGAGTCTGAAAAACACTTAAAGATAAATTTTCCAGTTCCTTTTTCATAAATAAGTTCGATGAGACCAAAAAAGTGATAAACTATCGCCCATCGAACGTTTTCTTCAAATACTTTAACGAGAGTGAAAAGAACAAGATTGCTCGACAATCTTTTCATTTTTATGGAGCATGAAAAGAGCTTAAAGGATACTCCTTTACGTTCGTCATTTTCATGTTACCATGATGAGTACGAAAAGACAAGAAAAAGTATACTCGGTTACGTTCTCATATATTTTTGAGCGTGAGAACGAACGAAGACTGAGCTCGAGGTTTTTCCTACAAAAACCGTAAAAAAGTAGTCGTTATGCGAAAAAAAGAAAAAACAACCGTACCTCCTCGTTCGGAATTTGAAGTTTCTATATCTGCGAAAAACCATACTCACAAGGCTATTAGAGAATTAGGTTTTATAAGCAAAGCAATAAAAATAATATAAAAAACCAATAAGAAATGGTAAAAAGTGAATAAATATGGGTGAAAAGGACTTTTTACCATTTTATTGTTACTTTGCCAAAAACTTGTCCAACATACCTCATTTTCCCCCAAATTTCTTTGCTCGATTGCGGAAAGCATAAGCGATCATTCGGCAAACGGTTTCAACCAACGAGGTAAGCTCTTGATCCTTCAACTTTTCCATGGTTTATTTTTGGTTTTTATTGGCAATTTTTAGAGTTTTAAGTCCATTTTAGGGTCAGACCATGCGCTTAAGCATTCTCGCAGGTGGGCCTTGCGAGACCTATGAGAATCTAAGATTCTCACAGGTGGCCTTCAGGGCACTTGCGAGAATCTCACACTGTGCAAAAGGTCCACCTGCGGGGGTCAAAAAATGGATTTTAAAGCGAGGTTTTGCTCAATTAAAATTATGCAAGAGTTTAAAACAAGTTGTTGACTCCCCTCTCATGGCTCTTTTGCAGGTGTTTGACTATCACGATGCTGGAATGGAGAGAAAGAGAACATGAGGAGGATGATTCCATTGTCGGGAGTGACCCGGGTACAGTCATTGCCCTCCAGGACTGTGGGATCTTGAAATATTTCAGGATTTTGGGCATGAGAGCCCAACTTAGGTTGTTGGAATACCTAGTCCACATGTGGGACGTGGATCAACAGTTATTTCACATGGGATTCCATACGCTGACACTAGATATCGAGGATATCTATTTTCTAATGGGGTTGTCACTGTGTGGATACCATGATACTTTGACTGGAGGTAGAGGCGACGGAGTCCCTATGAGCGAGTATTGTCTCCGATATTGTGTTCCCAAGGCAAAGAGAAGCAAGGGTAAGGTTTCTATTTGGGGGGTCCAAGATCTGACCCTGCAGACCATCTTGTTTACTATTGCATGCATGGATGGGAGCGTGTCTCCGCACATGGCTCTCCAGAGCTATTTCCAATACACCATAGAGTGCACAGAGCCTCGTGTCTTCAACTGGTCAGATGCAGTTCTCTGTAGTATGAAGAGACAATTAACGAAGTGCGGAAAGGGTGACTTGAAGCAGTTTGGGTACGGGTCACTTTTGGTGCCATTCCTCCTCAAGAGGGTCCCACTACTGCGACTACAAGTTGATTGGGGTTTACCGGCCCCACAGGATCCGAGGATGCTGAGGTGGTGTAACCTCATGGATCGACACGTAGTAGGGCCCATAATCAAGTATAATGATTCATTTTTTGACTAGTTGAGGCCCCAAATGTTGATGATCGATGACTACGCATATGTTGGTTTGGATTTTCTAGGGGATACGGATTTGGCCATGCCTGAGGATGCTCAGTGGGGTGACTTAGGTAAGAAGTACACATTTTGTTCTTTTTAAATGTTTTTGCCAATTTTATCATATGAAATGTTTTTGTGTTTATCCAAGAACTAATCCAAAAAATTATTTTTGATGACACAAATGTGGCATCGTATCAACCTCCAGGAACGTCTCCCATTCAACGGTGAGGAGAAGCGGCTCCAGTGGCGAGATGGGATGTTGAAGACTAGGAGGCAGTGGAACAGAACTTAGAGGGGTTGACCGCAGACGTCTCGAATATTTCTATTGGGGAGATCCTGATACGTTACTAGCACCATACTGTGGGTGTGTCCAAGTCTCTCAGTCGACTGCTTCGTAGGGTAGCCCGAGCAGTTGTTATGAACATAAATATACACATAAATAGATATTCATAACATAATAATTAATTATTAAATAATAATTATTAAATAACGAAATGACATGTCTCAAAGGACATAACTATTGGTTAAGGGCACCCCTGCATGGGTATATAAACGAGCCCTCATTCTCACTTGTAAATCATCTTAATATCTTATCTTATCTTACTATTCATTCTTATTACATATATATTTGTCCTTATGGATTTGATTACTATATTCCATATATTTTCGATTATTTGTGCGTGACGAACTTTGTTCGTCTCATTTGGTATCAGAGCGAGGTTGTTGATCCAGGCCATTGGTTGATCTGGCGTTTGGCTAACCTTCATTTTTCTCAGAATTTTTCTGATCTGGTCTTTGACCACCAACCAGGCCTTTGGCCATTAAAAAAACCAAATTTCATTAAAAAAAAGTATTTCTGCTGCAAATAAAGACAACTCAGAAATCTACAACAAATTGAAAAAAAATAAGAGCACGTGACTACAACAAATTTCAAAGTTCTTTGAAGATTTGGTTCACCACAGTGGTGTCTTCTAGCCACACAAAAATTATCATAGTTTCTCTGGATTCCTCAGGTCCTTGACCCAAAAGATTAATTAATATTAAAAAAAAAAAACGGGCCTTGGCCATTTCAGAAATTTCATTGAAAAAAAATATATATATCTATTATTCCGCTGCCAGAAAATTCAAAGAAAGATTAGAGCCAGAAAATAAAAAATAAATAAAAATAAAAACTATCAAATCTGGAATACCATGAAGTCATTGTGCAGAAAGTTCAAAAAAGAAGAGAGAAACCAGAAATAAGGAAAAATCCAAGAAAGTCTAGAGAAGACTGCTGCCAAAACATATAAAGAGAATATCATATTAAACAAAAGATCATAATCACCATAAGAAATTGAAGAAAAAATAAAATTTTATAGACTATTGAAGAGACAACCTGTACAATTGTTGAATTGTAGATCCATATTGTTTTGGTACTACTGCCAGTCTGTACACCAACGCAGTACTACCAATTTCAGTCGTCATCCTTGTCGTCGTACACAGTCCACCGTACAACACAATTGTGCATACTCGTGTACGTACAACCTCGAGTATTAATTGTTTGGTGCATCCATACCAACCATTGGCATCTGTGTGTCATCCATACACTATCCAACGTGCAGCAAAGTAATTATTCCATACAAATCGTGGTGTGAGGAAATGCTAATTATTCCATACAAATCGTGGTGTGAGGAAAAGCCACGACCCTTGAAATATTAAAGTCACGGATTTTTGAAGAGTTATATTAAAGTTATGAGGTTGATTTGATAATAAAGATAAAGGACAGTGAAATAATAAACAAGGGCATAAGTTATTAGAATGCGTGTTTTTTTTAAATGTGAAATGAGAAAGAGTTTTAAATAAAAGTGAAAGTACAAAGGTTAAAGGAAAAAGTTATAAAAAAAAATAAGAATGGAAGTTTTAAAAATAAAAAAGAGGATATAAAAGAATATTTATTATATTCTAAAAGTATCTTTTAGGGAAGATTAAGGAGTATTAGAGAAATAAGAGAAAGGGGCACTTTTGTTATTAAAAAAAAAAGTACAAAGATTAAAGTTTA
>JZKD02S0837723.1:595941-613396 GCA_000966675.3 Picea glauca
AAGCACTTTTTAAAACTTAACTTTGAAATAAGAAGGGATTAAAAAAATAAGAAAAGAAGTTAAAAAATATATATATATAAAAGAATATTTATTATATTCTAAAAGTACCTTTTAGGGAAGATTAAGAAGTATTAGAAAAATTAGTCAAAACAAATATTAAAAGGATAGTACCTTTAATACAAATATTAAAAGGAAAGTATATTAAATATTAAAAGGAAAGTACCTTTATATTGTATTATTAAGGTGTAATTATAATACAAATATTAAAAGGAAAGTACCTTTATATTGTATTATTAAGGTGTAATTATAAGGTGAAAAAATTATTAAAAGGGGTATTATATAAGATATTTATTTATAAATAAGGAAAAGGAATTTTTCTAAAAAGGATTAAAGAAACATCTAAAAAATCATTTATTATGGAAGGATATCAAGATAACTTAGAAATCTAATCACGAATATTGAAAGGAGAATTAGGACATTATAAAGCGAGCAATAAAAAATTACAGTTTGAATTTGAGAAGGAAAAATATTTTAATGGGTTAACACAGAAAGATAATCGTTACTTCAAAGAGCGTATTCAGGAAATCATTGCACAAAATGAAGAACTAAAGATCGAAAGACAAAAAATGGACCAAGACTTACTAGAACGAGATGAAGAAATATTACGATTAAAAAATCATAATCAAAATTTACTAGTAAAATCAGAAAGTTAAAAGACAAGAAGCAAGGGAATACAAATTGAGAACAAGGAAATCAAGGTCTCGAGGAGAAATCAACTGAAAAGGAGAAAGAAATCTCCTACCTAGGAACCTTAACCAGAAGTTACTTGAACAAATTAAAATCTTAAAGGACAAAATAAAGGAGAATCTAGAATCAGAAAAAGACAATAGGTCAAAAAATAAGGAAGAACTTTTACGATTAAGACAACATAATCAAGATTTATTAACTCAAATTAAAAATTTGAAGCATGATAAGAAGACTTTACAAGAAAAGCTAGATTGCAAAACATCATTAGTTGATAAGGAAACAATGATAGACCCAATAAACCGTCTGTCATGAACATAAATATACAATTTTATGAACATAAATATATATTATGAACATAAATAAATATAAATATAAATATACAGATAAATAGATATTCATAACATAATAATTATTAAATAACGAAATGACATGTCTCAAAGGACATGACTATTGGTTAAGGGCACCCCTGCGTGGGTATATAAACGAGCCCTCATTCTCAATTGTAAATCATCTTAATATCTTATCTTATCTTACTATTCATTCTTATTACATATATATTTGTCCATATGGATTTGATTACTATATTCCAGATATTTTGGATTATTTGCGCATGATGAACTTTGTTCGTCTCAGCAGTTGTGTGTTATCGTGAGCGTCATCCGTAATGTTATTTTGTAGAAGCTATGGGCTTCGTATTTTGAGATTTTGGTCCTTGGACAGAAAAATTTTGTAAAAACTTTTGATCGTTATATACATATATACGGATTCTACCGGCTTATTTTGTGTTGTTTTATACATGTAATGTGTGATTGGTTTATAAATGTCCCAAATCTCTATCTAACACATAGTTAGCTAAAACATCAGTCAATGTATTTAGACATCTAGGAATGTGTTGATATTCGATATAATCAAAATAACGTTCCAAAAGGTGAATTCATAAATATACCCGTAATAAGGTAGGACTTTGAATAGCTTAGACATTAATTAGTTGTAGTACTACTAGCTGCGAATCAAGTCATATAACCAGGTGGCGGATATCAAGCGAAATAGCATCAATCAACAATTCGATGACGGCGCTATATTTCGAAATATTATTGGTTGCACGACCGAGGCACACACCTCACAGACTGATAAGTTCGTTTGTAGGTGCATAAATTTCCCATGCAGCAAAAGCAAGGTTCTGAGTACTATGACTAGCGCCATTGGTGAAACCAATGTGGGGTAGCGAAGACTCGGACATCTCGAAGCCAAACACAATGTAAGATAAGCGGTCGGGGTGTAACACACCCACTACAGCAACTTGCATTTTTCGTCTTTTTCTTCGAAGAATAGAATCCACAATACTTCTATGGGGCTTAGCACAGATCATCCCTTCCCTTAAATCTCTCCAAACGACCACAACCTAGCCTTAGCGTAAGCGCCTTTCGCAATTTCGAGAGTTGGAGAGTCAATGCTCTCGACTCCTCTTTCTCCAATCGTCGATACTCGAGATGCGATACAGGTATGGCTCCCTCCTTACTAGCGCCTGCTACATGTAACCATGGGCTAGGCCAAATACTAGCACCACTCACAACCTCGCCAGTTGGGGTGTTGAGCTCTCATGATCCTCCTTCGCGAATCCCCGAGAGGCGATGGTCGAGTACCTTTTTCACACTTTTCGCAACTCGCAATTTCGTGAGTTGGAATGTTGAGCTCTCGTACTCTGCTTTTACGAAACCCTGATATGCGACGGGTCAACTATGAGTTGACTCCCTTAATGCAGCGAGTATACACCACCTATCAGCCACGCGGGTCCCACCAAGCGGACATGCCATGTGTTGCACGAGCTCTCGCAACTCGCAAGCTCGTGGCCTCTACAGTCAAAATTGATTCCTCTCAACCTCCGAGACTCTGATACGCGATATGGCTAAGAGGTCCTGCTTCAACGATTGCCCCTACTTCTCACTATTCGGGACTTCGTGACTCCAAGAGTCATGTCTTCCACCTCCAAACTCACAAATCCCCGATACACGATGTAACGAGACGTCAGATCTCATGGTTGTCCTTCCTCTTTGATCAACAGCCCAGATCACATCGCGATCTCGCGACTCGGGACTTTGCGACTCCAAGAATCTAGTCTTCTACCTCCAAACTCACAAATCCCCGATACATGAAATGGTCAGATCTCTGCTACTTGTCCTCCAACATGGATGGCCTCGATGTTTTCGGGACTTTCGGGACGTAGTCGAGTTCACTGTCCTGCCTAAGTAAATATTAAGATCAACGGTCTATAGAGCTCTGGTGGATTCTTGGATCTATGACCCAGGATCCCATCGCTATTTGTGAAGGCTGAAAGGGGTGAGGTGTTAACGCCTACGCTCCTTCTCTAGATCCGTCGGTGTGGACAGATTTTGGGGTATTCCTAAAAGGATTCTGATTGTTCATTTGCCAAACGATAGGGTATTCTCTTTCTATATTTGAACTCGCTATCCCTTCTGAGCTTGAATCATGAAATTTAAACTCTCGGAGCTTTAGATTCCCATGCCCCCGAAACCTTAGAGAGCTACTCTTTCTTGCATAAGGGTTCCAGACCCAGACTGCATGAACCCTCAGACGGTTCTCAAAAAATTATCCCTGATCTTAATCGAGTCTCTGGTAAGGTTCAGTACAATTACAAGGTTTATGGGGTAGTTCTCAGGAAAGAGTACTCTCGAGGGGCCTTCCTAGAATATTACGAGAATTAAGCAAACAAAACAATTCTCGGTGGAGCGAACTCATGTCCCAGACTTAATCATTTGTGCAGAAAACAACTAGGCCATGTAAGCATACACAAGCATCCATTATTTCCAATAAAACACCAGGTAATCATTCCACACAGAAATTATTATGGGCATACAACATAAGCAGGTATTCATGATATTCGACTCGAAATACAGGGCATAAAACACTTATCAAATCCACCAGGCATGACACAACTACTAAGAGGGGTGCTTGTTTCCACCCAATCGTAGGCTCAGTGACTTCGAATGGATTTACCACTAGCCACCCCTGAGCTAGACCACGATGCTTTGAGATTCAGGTTTCTACTTCCATCTCAATGGAAGTCAAGGACGAAGGTTACTCTCCTTCTCCTATGTCCAGAACTCTTTTTGTTTTCCAGAGTGTTTCTAGTTCTCTCTCGTGATCTTTCTGCCGCGCATGCTCTTCTGCCTCTTCTCCCCTTCCACACTTCTTTCCTAGCCCTTTTTCCTGCAAGATTGCGTGTGGCACGGATTTCTCATCCGTGGTCAAGTCTGGGGGTTTCTACGGATGGGTGGTTCACACCCATCCCCTCATTAACTCTTGAGGAGCCTCCCCACCTACCGATCTGATGGAAATCCATTCTGGGGTCAAAGAGTTGCTTTGGTTTTTTAGCACGTACAAACTAGTATGTTTTTTTTCAATGGAAGTTAACGCAGCCATTCTCGACCCCTTCCACCACCTTCTCATTAGCCATCGTGGTCTCCTTTCAGCACATCCCCTCTCCTAGCAGTCATGCAACACATATTCATAACATAATTTACATTTATCAACCTTTTATACAAAGGTCCGTCAAATCAAACATTCATGTTTTAGAGTTTGCCATAGTTCTTGGCCAATACAGTTATTTTTACAGACTGGGGGAAACAGGGTGTTACAATTCCCTCCCCCTTAAAGGAACATCATCCTTGATGTTCTATCTATCTATATGCCCGGTATGTGCAGCATTAAAAAAAATCGGATATGCCTGTTTCATGGCATCTTCCATTTCCCATGTAGCCTCATCTGGGCCAAAATGTTTCCACTGCACCTTGACTTGTGCAATGGTTTGGTTCCTGAGCGGGGTTTCCTTTATGTCCAGTATGCATTGAGGTTCTGGCAGGAATTATCCCTCTGGTTCCACCTGGACCATAGACCAGTCAATTATATGATTAGAATCATATAGATATTTCTTCAATAATGAAACATGGAAAACATTATGTGCTTTTACGATGGGAGGAAGTGCTAGCCTATAGGCTACAGGTCCTACTCTGTCTAGAACTTCAAAGGGTCCACAATATTGAGGTGACAACTTGGCACAGGTTCCCATCCTCGAGGAAATATTCCTGGGTCTAACTCTGATATATACATGGTCTCTCGTCTTGAACTCTCTTGGAATTCTCTTTAGGTCGGCGTAAATTTTCTATCTGCCTTGTGTGACCTTGAGGTTTTGTTTTATCTGGATTACTTGTTGATCCATTTCCTTCAACATGTCAGGTCCAATAGTAACTATGTTTACGGGATTAATCCAACTAACTAGAGTGTTTCACGACCTACCGTAGAGGACTTCGAAGGGGCTCATCTTCAGGGATTCTTGGTAGCCGTTGTTGTAGGCGAATTCCACCAGTGGTAGGTAATCTTCCCACTTTTTGGGTTGATGCATTACATGCATCCTTAGCATGTCTTCTAATATTTGGTTCACTCTTTCTGTCTGACCATATGTTTGAGGATGATAGGCTGTGCTAAACAATAATTTGGTCTCTAGACCAGCCATCAAGGATTTCCAGAAGTTGGAAGTAAACTTTATATCTCTGTCGGACATGATCATTTTAGGCATACCATGCAGTCTGGATATCTCCTTCATGAATATGCTGGCGATATATATTTCCTTCCAAGTCGATTTGACGGGGATAAAATGGGTGGAATTACTCAACTTATCCACCACCACCATGATGGCATCATTCTGCCTGGTCGAGGTTGGTAATCCAGTGATGAAATCCATGGAAATGGTTTCCCATTTCCATTCCGGGATTGCTAGGGGTTGTAATAATCTTGTTGGGTGTCGATGTTCTGCTTTAACCTGTTGGCATTCTCTGCATTTGGCTAAGTACTTAGCTATGTCTTTCTTCAATCCAGGCCAATAGAATTGTTTCCTGGTGGCTATGATCATCTTCTGGTATCCTGGGTGACCAGTATAGGGTCTTTTATGTAGTTCATCCATTATGAACCTCTTCAAGTCATCACAATATGGAATATACAGTCTATTTTTGTAAGTTAGTAGACCTCCATCTATCATTTGGTAGTCTTCATAATTTATCCCTGTGGGTTCTTGCTCCAGGTATGACGTCACGGTCTAGGAAAATGTGTATGTTTCTTGTGCATTCCTGACTCCTTCCTTGGCATTCGTCTCGTAGGTGCTCATCGTTTCCAAATAAATTGTTTTCATACTTCTGCTAAGGGCATCGGCCACCCTATTTTCTTTTCCCTTAATATGTTTGATTTGAAAATCAAACTCACTGAGGAGGGCCATCCACCTAGCTTGTCTAGCATTGAGCTTTGGTTGATCAAACAGATATTGCAATTCACAGTGGTCTGTCATAAGTACAAATTTCCTTCCTAGGAGGTAATGTCTCCACATTTTTAAGGCATGCACTATGGAAGCTAGCTCTAGATCATGGGTCACATAGTTGCATAAGGACTCCTCCGAGCCCTTCCTTACAAGCATTTGTACACATGAGGAAGTCGTTTTCGGGATCAACGATCTTCATCATGGGTGCATGGGTCAGTAAATGTTTTAGGGATTGAAATATTTCTTCACATTCTTGTGTCCATGTGAATTTAGCTCCCTTCTTCTAGAGGGTAGTGATTGGACAACCAATCTTAGAGAATCCTTTTATAAATATCCTATAGTACCTGCTAAGCCCATAAAGGATCCGATATCTGAAACGTCATTTGGGGTAGGAAATTCCATGATAGACCTGATCTTGTCAGGGTCTACTTCTACCCCTTCTTCAGATAGGACATGGCCCAAGTAATGTATTTGCTTCTAGAAAAAGTCACACTTGCTAAATTTGGCATAGAGCTGATGTTCTCTTAGCACTTGAAGCACAAGCCTAAGGTGTTCCTCATGTTCCTCTCTATTCTTGGAGTAAATTAATATTTCGTCAATAAAAACCAGTACAAATTTGTCTAGGAATTTGTTGAGCACATTGTTCATCAAGCACATAAAAGCGGTAGGGGCATTGGTCAATCCAAATGGTATTACCACAAACTCATAATGACCATATATCGTCCTGAAGGCAGTCTTATGGCTGTCTTCACCCTTGATTCAGACTTGATGGTACCCAAACCTCAAGTCAATTTTTGAGAAGATGGAATCACCTCCCAATTGATCGAATAGGTCATCGATCTTGGGTAAGGGGTAATTGTTCTTTATGGTTACCTTATTGAGTTGTCTATAATCTATGCACAGTCGGAGGGTACCATCTTTCTTTTTCACAAACAGGACTAGTGCTCCCCATGGAGACACGTTGGGCCAGATATAGCCTTTGTCCATCATTTCTTTTAGTTCTAATTTAAGCTCAACTAGCTCGGGTGTGCTCATCATGTAGGGTGTCCTAGACACCGGCACCACTCCCGGTGCAAGTTCTATTGAGAAGTCAATGTACCTTCTCGGAGGTAGACCCGGTACCTCTTCTGGAAATACATCTCTATCTCTTCTACCTCTTCTCCCCTTCCACACTTCTTTCCTTTCCCTTTTTCCTTCAAGATTGTGTGTGTCACGGATTTCCCATCCGTGGTCAGGTCTGGGGGTTGTTACGGATGGACGGTTCACCCCCATCCCCTCATTAACTCTTGACGAGCCTCCCCACCTACCGATATGATGGAAATCCATTCCAGGGTTAGAGAGTTGCTTTGGTTTTCGAGCACATACAAACCAGTACGTTTTTTGTTCGGTGGAAGTTAATGCAGCCATTCCCAGCCCCTTCCACCACCTTCTCATTAGCCATCGTGGTCTCCTTTCAGCACATCCCCTCTCCCAGCAGTCATGCAACACATATTCATAACATAATTTACATTCATCGACCTTTTATACAAAGGTTTGTCAAATCAAACATTCACGTTTTAGAGTTTTCCATAGTTCTTGGCCAATACAGTTATTTTTATAGACTGGGGGAAAGAGGGTGTTACACGGGGGCAGAGACCAAATAACAAAAAAGCATACTAAAGTAACACACAAAAAGTATGATACAATAAAATACAAACACTCATGCACAGGTGATCTTAGGCGTAGTACTTCTTTAAGTACAACCCATTTCTGGGTTCACTCAAAGGGATACCGTCATAGTCCACCAACTCGTAAGCTCCTTTCTCCGAAACACATCTGACGATATAAGGACCTTGCCACATAGCTTCAAATTTTTCGGCTCCTAGCATATCTTGATCTTGTTCGTAAAGGAGAACCAGATCACCTTCGAAGAAAACACGTGGCCTGACATGTTTGTCATATTAGGCTTTGACGTGTTTCTTCTGGGCTTCTATAACTAGGGTCCTATCATGATGGGTTTCGTCTAATTGCAAGAGATACAATAGATGTTCTTCTTCAGCATAAGTGTTTGGGAGAAGTTTGACAGCTAGTTTTAGGGAGGGTATCTCACATTCAATCGACAAGATGGATTCTAGACCATAGACTAACTGGAATGGTGTAAACCCGGTACCAGACTTAACGGATGTCTGGTAAGCCCACAATGTTGAAAACAACATCGTCCACCAACTCGTTTTGTGAATCCCTATCATTCGTCGAAGCATGGTAATAAGGATTTTGTTTATTGCTTCAACTTGGTCGTTGGCTTGTGGGTAATAGGGTGTTGAGTTTTCATGGCGAAGACCCAACTTTTCAGTGAGTTCGGACATCATGAAGTTTCTAAAGTGGCTACCATGGTCAGTAACGATAGCTTGAGGAACACCAAATTGAGCAATGATGTGATTGAATAAAAATAATGTTGCAGTCCTTCCGGTATTTTCGAATGTTGGCATCACCTCGACCCATTTCGTAAAATAATCTATGGCTACAATAATGTATCCATGCCCCACGACCGAGTGAGGGTGACATGTCATGAAATCGACACCCCATTTCGCAAAAGGACCAACAAAGACCACAAGGTGTAGAGGAGTAGGGTGTGATCGTATGTTATTGTTGTAGGTTTGGCAAGCGTGGCATTTTTGGATGGAAATTATACAATCGTTGAATAAAGAAGGCCAAAAATACCCTACTCGTAAGATCTTCTAGGTAGTAGCATACCCAGACATGTGACCACCACAAGCTCCAAAATGGCATTCATTCAGGGCTTTCTCGGCTTCGTCAGATGTGAGGTAGCATCGAATAATGGAGTCAATCCCATGATGATAAAGAGTATCACCAAGGATAATATACTAACGGGCTTGGTAGCGTATTCGACGACGATCAATGCTAGAAAAATTGGGTCGAAAATTCTGGGTATGGAGATATATGATGATATCTCCATACCAAAGTTCATCGGAACTGATCAGGAAAAGGGATTCATCGAGTAATGAATCATCTACTACATTTTTCATCTCAAAGCAGGGAAGGTCGCATATCAACTCAGCAAACACCAAGGATTTCTTGGACTTAGCACCTTCGAATTCTAAGTCAAACTCCTGGAGTATTACGATCCATTTGGAGTATTTTCCCCCTAGCAATTGGTGTGTAAGAATGTGTTGCATAGGGTTGCAGTTAGAAATTACCGTAGTCTTGCGAGAAAGGATATAGTGCCGGAAACATTGAATAGCCTGGACAGCTGCCAAAGCTAGTTTTTCAACATGTAAATACTAAGTTTCGGTAGTCGTGAGACTCCGACTCAAGTAATAGATGACATGTTCATCATGAGAATCATCCTCCTGGACGAGAACCATAGCGATGGTATAGTTTGAGGCTGCGAGGTAAAGGAAATAATCCCGACTATAATCGGGTGGGAAGAGTAGAGGGGTATGTGTCAAAGACAGTTTCAAATATTCGAAAGCTTTGTTGGTAGTGGTATCCCATACGAACTCAGAACCTTTCTTAAGCAGTCGCGTAAATCCAAGAGTTAGCTCAGCATAGTTCGGGATGAAACGACAGAGAAATTTTGCCTTCCCTTGCAAACTTTGTAACTGGTGAAGTGAGGAAGGAGGAGGGAGATTGAGAATCGCCTTGACCTTCAAAGGATCTACCCTGATCCCTTGACATGAAACAATAAATCCCAGAAGTCGTTCTGATTCTACGCAAAAAACACATTTGTGGGGATTCAAGCGTATATGGTAAAACCGACATCGAAGGAAAATGGCACGGAGGTGTATTGGATAATCTACATGGTGCATGGAATGAGTGGGTAAGTCATCGAGATATGGCTGCACAATGTGCTTTATGTCATGAAAGGCATAAGACATAGCACATTGAAAAGTTGCACCGGCATTCTTTAAACTGAATGGAAGTTTTCGATAGGCAAAAGTGCCCCAAGGACAAATAAAAGCAGTCTTGTGTTGGTTTGTGGGTACAATATTGATTTGATTATATCTGGAGAAACCATCCATCAAAGAGAATATTTTACTTCCGGCACAATCGTCAACGATCTGGTCAACGAAGGAGGTAGGAAAGTTCTCTTTAGGACAAGCTTTTTTAATGTCCCTATAATCAACACACACGCGGATTGTGCCTTGTTTCTTGTCGATCGGAACAAGATTAGAAACCCAGTCAGTTAGAGCCACAAGGTAAATGAAGTCAGCCTTAAGAAGTTTCTCAACTTCAAGCTTGATAGTGGTTGCTTTACATGGGTGGATTGAACGAAGTCATTACTGGACAGGTTTAGCGCCCGAGTATGTCTTAATTTCATGTACCACAATGTCAGGATAAATACCCGACATTTCTTCATAGCTCAATGCGAAGACATCACGAAATTATTGGAAAAGAGACTTGTAGGTGACAACTTCGTCATGGGAACACGAAGCTATGATATGAACATTTTCAACAATTCCAGGTTTTATGGATATGTCGAGGGGGAGGGTGGGTGAGATATTACTTAAGTTCCCTTCATAGAACAGATCTTGTGTAGACTCGGGAATGGTAGAAATGATGACAACGGTTGACGGGGTCGAGATCTGTTGGTAACCCTCAATGGTGTGTTGTTCTAGGAAGAGGATGGAATGATGATGTCCATCATCCCAAGGGGTGTCTTCCATGGACATAACAAACATAATCATCTCGTTCATGGGAAAAATGATGCGGAATGGATCCGGAGATAAATCACCAAGACAGGGGGTTGAAGGAGTTGCCAATTGAATGGATTGATAAGCAGATTCGACCGGACTCAAAGGCATTTTGTCTCCATATCGAAGATGATCGTCAGGGTTGGGTACCATCCATGGGTCGTAAGACGCAAGGGTTTTGTGAACAGAGGTGGAGATCATGTTGATCGAGGCGACAAATGGATGTGGAACATCAGTGGTGGAATGGGGAAAGTACCCATCAAAGAGGAATCTTTAAGAAGACCCACACCGACATTCTCATATCTAGGGGGGGGTTTTGCAATGAAAGGTACATTGTCGATATGTGCATCAGAGTGAAAGAAGGCCAATTGGTCTACGATAACTACTTTTCCTTTATGTGGGAAATGCACGACACATAAAAGAGTGGACACAACTGCACAAATGGAATCGATCCAGCTACGTCCAAGTAGAAGGTTGTAATCGAGAGGAGCGTCAAATACCTCCACTTCAACGTTGACCGTTTTTCCTTCTAACGTAATAGGCAAGGAAGAGAGGACACCGTAAGGCTTAAAACCAGAGCCATTGAAGGCTTTGAGCGTGTTGTGGGATTCAGTCAAAAGAGGAGAGCCGATGGATTTCCATTAGGTAATAGACATGACACACGTCGAGGCACCCTCATCAATAACTATTCTACAATTTTTTTTGTGGGAGACAATAACTTGTATTTGGAATGCGAGTTGAGGAGGTAACCTTGGAATGTGATCTTCCAAGTCAAAAATTATTAGATTTGTATCCGTAGGGTCGATTCCACCAATATATTTCAACAGTGCCTTCAGTTGTATAGGACAACTCTGAAGGACTTCGAAGGCTGACATCACGAACGGTGCTTGGGCCATATTTTCAACAATACTGTAGTTATGGGTGGCACGTGCATGAGGATTGAAATCCAATTTTTGAACAACACCCTTTGGAGGAGGGCGAAGGACTGTATCTAGGCTCGATCGTTTGAGATGAAGAGGACTATTAGTAGGTGGAGTCGTGGGAGATGGTTGGACCAACGAAGGAGGTATTACATCAACCTTCTCTTTGGAGGAAGAATAATCTTTGGCTCAAGTGGTAAGTGTGATGTCATTCTTCTTTGAATCACCTGTACACATTAAGACATAGGATGTATTGGAGGGTGAAGGTTGGTCATGAATGACCAATTGGGCATGTTGTTGAGAAGGGAAGGGTTGTGACAATATGGCCAGAGTGTGTGGTTTCGGGGTCCTTTGAAGGAACTTAGTAACCTCGGCTCGTCGTGGACAATCCTTAGTGTAGTGATCATCACCACAGATAAGACAAGGGTATCAGGGTTTGCGCTTGTCACTATCATCAATATGTTCTGTTTTGGTTTTCTCAGTTTGCGGATTATTTTTATCCTCCTTGTTCTTACCGTTTCCTTTTTTGGATTTATTTTTTCCGGAGCGGGTATATTGAACAAAGTTTACCTCAGAAGTCTTTCTGGTGGGAGGGGTAGGAGACGGAGCATTTTGAACATTAGAAGAAACAGATTTGGGGTTGTTCCTAGAGGTTTGGATGGAATAAGGTTGGGCATGGAAAGTGCCAATCACACTATCGGCTGCATGAGAAGCAACAAGAGTAGTTGAAGTAGCATAAGTAGAAGGACAAGGTGCGTCAGGGAGTAAGTTGTAAAGAGTACACGTTTGGGAGTAAATGAGGTCGAGGTATTGAGCACGACTGATTGCATGTTCTTTAGTGACAACTCCACCCATGGAAATGTCATGAGCGATGTCGTTGATGAATGATTTCGTGAACCACTTTGCCAACAACTAATCGGGAAGTTCGAGTTTGATGAGATGTCATCTCTGTCGCCACTCATGAATGTGATCAGAAATATGAGTGGCTTTGGTTTGTTTGAAAGAACTCAAAATTTTGGTTCCCGTTTCGTAGCGGATCGGTAACTGGTAGTGGGTGAGGAAAGCCATAGCAAGGGTGTTGAAGTTAGTGAAGAAGCCTCATGGTAATTCTATATACCACTTTGCGGTGGAACCTGTGAGGGTTTGTTGAAAAAGGCATAAATGAATAGAGTCATCCATCAAGGAGTTGGATGAGCACCAAACGTTAAAAGTCATTACATGATTGTTCAGGTCCTCTCCCGGTTTACCATCGAATTTGGGGATGTTGGATGGTAGTTTGGTTGGTATGGTGGGCCATTGAGGAGAGTGACGGATTGGATCATTTAAAATTCTCAACGAATCCAGGAGGTCCAGGGTGGATAAGAAGGGTAATCGTCTATTAGCATGTGGGTACTGGTGACTTTGGGTAGGGAGTCTCGTCGGTAGACTAGTGGGACCATAAGAAGTTTTCATATAATGTGAATATCCAGGAAGATTCGGTTGTTGGTGTGGAGGCAAGTAATTCATAGGGTTGTACCCTTGAACAGGGGCATGGGGTTGAGCATTCGAGCCCCAAATAGGATTACGCGTACCTAGATAGGGTTGGCCTGTACTAGGGGATATGTTGGAGCTAGCTTGAGGATGTTGCCCCATAGTTGAGTGAGGATTATGTTGAATAAGATAATTCCAATACTGGGCCAAGGATGGAGGTATGTTTTTTCCATAGGGTGGGGTAGGTGGGGGTTGCCCTCCAATCAGGGGTTGCGTCCCAATTGGGATTTGTCCTGCAAAAGGGGATTGGGTTTGGCCTCCTTGGTGAAATTGTCCACCAACAGGAACCTGGTAATTAGGTGTGAAAGATGGGATGATGCCACTAGGATCAGTGCCTCCGATAGAGGATGGAAGAGGTCCTCTGAAAGGGGATTGAGGAAGTGTCAAAATGAAACTGGGAATGATATGGTGCCCAGAAGGAGTGGAAACAATAGGAGTCCCAGATGTGATTTTTGTAGGAGCGGGAATAGAAGCATTCAACGCATGATATCTGGGCGGAAGTGTTGGGGTGAATCTAGGAAAAAGCGGCGTGCCAATGGGGGCTTGGCTAGCCGCTGTAGTCCTGGTGCAAGGACTCATAGTATCTAGGACCATTGTGTAATGGACCATTTGTAGGGGGATAGTCAAGATTTGGTCGGCTGGCGGAGCATCTATACCAGGAAAATAATATGCAGTAGTAAAAGGTATTGCATTTGGATTAGATGTTTCAGGTGGCTTAGGTGTGACAGTGATATCAACGCCTTCTCTTGAGCCAAAGAGATCCCGTCTAAAAATGCCAGTAGTCCAAAAAGGATCTTGACCCTCAGGTCTTGTGAAAGGTCTGGTTGGTAATCCAGAAGACTGAACAACTATTTCTTTGGAAGAATTCACTCGAACAATATGTCTCTCAGAGTCGGGAGGAAGTCGGAAGTCCTCTCGAGAATTGGTAATTCGGAACCGTTCTAGAGAGTTAGTTATTTCCACTTGTGGAGTGGCAACATCTTGGACTTCACTCTGTTGAGGAGATCCCTCCGCTGAGTTGGTAGGCAAGGGTTGAGAACCTTTCAGATCTTTTGGGGGTAATCCTTGCATTCTACGTGAACAGCGTGGAGGGTCAATTGTGATCAAGTTAGAATATTACGAAATAAATTCTATGGCTAACTTGGGTAAACAAACAACATGCGCTAGTAAAATCTAGGAAGAAAAACCAAGCAAACAAGACTTTCCAATTCCGAAGTCACTAGTTGGTGATGAAATCCAACGTCGCGATGATGAGACAAGAAGGGGCTGGGCTAGGGTGGAAATGTTACGTTGACGACCTGCTTAACGAACTTACACCTTGGTGCAAGCTCCCACACACAATCGTGGGTATACCCTCCAAGGAGCCCAAGTGAATCTGGCCATTGTCGATTCCAGGTACTGTGAAGACTTACCCCTTCACAGTCACCTTGTGTAAGACCCTAAGAAGATAGGCTACTAAGGTTACCACCAACAACAATGATGTCTGGGGGAACAGTCGACAATCCAATCCACATGCAAGGACAGAGTATCTAGCCCAAAATCAGCTTGAGAGGCTTCCACTCATCATTGTGGGTATACCTTCAAGTGACCCCTGTAATACGTGCAATCTCTACACCGATATCAACAAAGCAGGGTGAGTAACTCTGTCAATCTCGATGCGACCTCAGGTTTGACCCTTGTGTGAGAAGGGATTCCTAGGACAAAATGTTGCAAATGGAATTTTACACTCCTTATCACAAGATGCTATTGTGTGTTTTGTGCTTTGGAGAGTGTGTTTCACTGCCTATTCCAAAACTCTAGCCTAGCTAATGTTGGTGTAAAAGATCCCTAGAAAAAATTACTAGTTGAATTTTAAAGTTTCACAATATTATTAAAGGTTGTTGTTACGCAAAAAGGAGACAGAAATGAAATCGATGTTGTGTGAGACTCTGACCCAACAATGCATAAATAGGGATGAATGATACAAATTTTTTGTTCGATGAATCCTATTTAAAGGAGGGAAAGAGGAGTTTTCTGGAACAATACGAACTATGATGTATGATCTTCTCTGAAATTCAATATCAAACAATTGTGAACAATGCCAATTTCCTATTTGTTGTCTTTCAATACTTGAATGCCAATATTTTTCGAATAAAAGGTTGCTTAAAAAAGAAAATGTCTTTAATTTTTTATTAGAAACCAAGCAACAGGGATGGAACTAAGAAAAAGTAAGCAACCAATGAAAAATAAATACACAACAAACACCCAAATCGATCTTTCAATGAAGATAAAAATAACAAATTGACAAGACCAGTCTCTTCAAAATCACATGGGTAACAATTTTCCAAGTAATAAGCAATTGAAAAAGGACAATTAATCTCAACTTTTAATCCAATCAAAGGCTCCCGACCAAACAAGCACTCGGAATTGAGAATCGGAGATTATACCCTTGTTAAGAAAAGGTCAAGAGGTAAAAATTGAGAAAAAATGATCAAGAAGAGATTTTGATTTCCAAAAACTAATCATTCGCGAAATTTGAAGTCAAGAAATATTCAATCACTAGCTAGAGAAGTTCTTCCTAGACACAGAAACACATATGGGCATCTAAGGACACAAAAGACTTAATCCAAAAATTTTACAAGTGAGTTCGTAGGCTGGCAGTGGGGTACACTGCGATAATTAAGGATTCTCAAAGGCTTGACACAGGAAGACTGTGAGAAGTTCGCACTGAACTGAACACCAGGGTGCGAACTTTAGTGATTCTCGCAGGCTAAGGAAGGGTGCAGTGCAAGAAGGTTTGTAATGAAGCAAATTTTGGAAAAATGACAAAACTTCTGAGGGAACTTTTGGATCCAGGGAGTCTATGAGGATCTCCTCAAGACTCAGAGATTGATTGGGAATGAAAAATGGTAGGTCAAGAGCAAATGGCCAAGAAAAAACCACTAAAATGGGTTGTATCCCCAGTGGAGTCACCAATTTTGTTATCGGATAAATCGGTAGGTGAGGACACTAACATATCTCCCTAGATCCACCTGGATCTAGAACAAAACAGGATAGGACACGACTCTTTCCTTAAGTTGTAGTCATTGAATCTACTGATAATAAGGAATGAGTGACATACCTTTATATCACTTCCTTAGGTCTCTGTTGTTCCCACTTCGCTCTGATTCTCTTGTGAAATCAGGTCCAAGACAACACAAACCAACCAAAGTGAATATAGCAAAGTATATTCAATGTCAACCTATGCATATGATCAAGGAGTTATGCAATAAAATAAGAGTGATTTTATGGGAAACAGACATGTCGTTGTATTATATTAAATGAAAGTAGAAGATACAACTGGATCACCTTGATGTCGCAAGCTTCCTTTCAGTGACCCTTGGTTCCAACACACACACTTGCTCTACATTTGCATGAAGAAGATCCAATACAACTTGGTAGACCAAATAGAGTCCTCAAGCTTCTATCCAAATAGAGTTCTTCACACAATTCTCTCACCAATTCTTCATTCAATCTTGCTTAACATTTTCCATGAGAAACCTTTCAATATATAGGAGAAGGAGGGATGGTTACATGGATGAGGATGATCCCACTAAATCTGAGAAGTCAGTAGGATGCCAACCTTGTGAATGCCAACTCATTTTCTAGAAAATTCCCTTCTAGAACCTTCAAGACCTCTTCTCTTTTCCAAGCCTTGAAATAGGTTCGCACCCTACCTATAGAGAAGACTGTGAACAGTTCGCACCCTAAGTGTGGGTTGCCTACGAGAATGAAGGATTTTCGCACCCTGTAATATAGGCAGCCTGCAAACTCATCTTAAAAATGTGTTTTTGGAAGAAGACAACAGTCACTTTTCTCAGGCAAAAAGTCCTTGTGGGAGCCTGAATACATCACTTGTAGAGAAAACACCATAGTGACCAAAATCATGTGTAACACACCCCAAGGTGACATGCTTGGGTGTATATGCCCCTTCTTTAGAAGTTCTTCAATTTTCATTTGAAAATTGTTCAACTCTGGTGTACTCATTCTGTAAGGAGTCTTTGGCACTGGAGTTGCTCCAGGCATTAAATTTATAGAAAAATCAATATCTCTCTTTGGGGGTAGTCCTGATACCTCCTTGATCACATCTTCAAACTCTTTTAGGACCTGTTATCCCCGATATCCAGGGATAACTAGGAGATCATGTCTCGAGGCCCACATGGTCCTAGACATGGAGTACGAGAGCAGGAGCTACCTGAGCATGGTCCTGGAGGACCCAT
>JZKD02S0837723.1:615435-640850 GCA_000966675.3 Picea glauca
TGGCAGCATATTATATGAGCTTGATTTGACATTGCATTGATGATTTGATATATGGTTTAATTACACACATTGAATGCTAATTGTCCTTTATGCTACATTGAGAAGTGATATAAGTTTTTGCTAGTTTGGCCATCATTGACTTCGTCAATAATAGCATTATTTATTGCTCATATACTGAATAGAAGATAGTCATTTATTTTATGAAGTATTAACCCGTTGCAAGCATATATTCTAGTTGTCTCTGTTTTGTCTTGCAAACAGGTGCTTCAGCAGTGGTTTTTTGTGACTATCTTGGGCATCAATCTGTGGAAGGGTTTCTCCTTGACTTGGCCTTATCTTTCAAACTTCCTTTATCCAGATTGACTTAGGGACGTCTCCCTTGGACTTGCCCTCCTAAATAGAAAGAGCTCCCCATCGAGGTGACAGTGGGTGGGGAAGCTCCTGTTACGCCGGTTTTTACCCTTGACTCAAGCTATTTAACCTTTCCTACAAACCGTGCGATAACAGGACCGCATGATCTTCCACATTTTGCACCTTATCTTTAGGTGTCTCTTCCATATGAGGTGCAAATATTTGACACCCTTTTCTATAACATTTCTTCAATTGTAATGCTGAAATGTCTCTGATGGTTACTGCCCTGGGAATTCCCAACACTTTCCTTAGGTTCCCTTCCTCATCCAAGCAAGTAAATGCCTTGTTATGACATTCCATCATAGCATGATGTTGGTCCAACCAATCCATCCTTATTAGACATACATAAGAACCTAAAGGCAATATGTTCAAATCTGCCCTTGTGTTCAGTCCATTCATGTCCATAAGACATGACCTAACCATCTCATTAACCTTTAGTTTGGCTCGGGTAGCCAGCTGCACCAACCAAGATTTTCCATGCTTGCTTCTTGGAAAATGTAAACTTTCCACCAGCTTAGGATCTATATAACTATGACTAGCTCTTGAATCAATTAAAATAGCAATGGTTTGGTTGTTGATCATACATTCCACTTCAATCATGTGTGACCAATACTCTGCTTGCTTATTGTCCAGGGCTGCATAGATCCTTGGTACATGTATGCCCATATCCTCCATTGTTTTAGCTTGTTGTACATTTTGAACAACCCTCACTTTTTCACCTCTGTGAGGACAATCTCTGAACATATGATCTCCTTTACAACCCCAACATTGAATAGGTGGTTGCCTTGGCCTTTGAACCCATGTCTCAATCGTTCTCGGTTCTCTAGAAGTTGGTTGTCCCTGAGTATTATTTCTGAAGAATGGTGGCTTAGTTCCCTTCTTCCTATGATCCATATTGAATTTATTTTTGTCTTCCAAACCTTTTTGGAAAGTTGGCCTTGCTTTTTGTTGATCATATAGGCATTTGGCTCACCTTATGGTCTCCTCCAATGTTTTGTGATCATCATACTGTATCTTGTCACTGATGAATGATGGAAATCCACTCAAATACCTTTGAATCTTAATTGTCTCATCCTTGATGAAAGAAACATACTTTCGCAGTTCTAAACCTTCTTTCATATTCATCTATGGTCATACTCCCAAGATTGAGTTCAAAGAACTCTTTCATTTTCTTTTCATGGTATCTCTTAGTCAAGTATTTCTTCTCAAAGCACTTCTTGAATTCTCTCCAAGTAACATGTTTCTCTTTGATGTGTTGCACCTGCACAAGTTGATCCCACCACATGGATGTCTTTCCCTTGAGTTTATAGATGGAAATTATACCTTTTGAATGAGATGAATAATTATGCAATTAAAAATATTTTCTCATGCCCAGCATCCATGTCTCTGCATCTTCATCCTTCTTGTGCTCACCATCAAATGTAGGAGGTTTGATTTTGTTCATTTCTCCTCGTAGTTCATCCACCCCATAAATCTTATGCTTCCTGACAGGGGATGGACTTGAGCTTCTATTTTCTCTCTTATTGGAATGTCTCAGGGTGTGATGGTGATGTCTGCTAACACTTCTTTCTCTTCTTTTCTCATCAGGAGACCTATGACTTCCATATTTGCTTGAGCCACTTTCCCTATCCAATTTGTTTTATATTATGTTCAAGCTCTGCATTAACTTCATGTTGAATTCATCTTGTTTCTCCTTGGCTCTCATAATCATTTTATTATCATATTTATGGATTTGGACATCCTTCTCCAAATTTTTAATGGTCTCTACCATATTCATGTTTCCATCCCTTCCTTCTCCATGTCCATTGTATTTTGTTCCTTCAATGCCCAAATGGGCATCCATCCCTCTAATATAATCTTCCTGGCTGTAATTACCCTATGCCTCTTCCATTACTATGGACTTTGTGTTGATCCTGATCGGATCTAGTTGTAGTTAACTCTGCAAAATGTGCAGCCAACAAAACTCTATCAGGCTAACTATTTCAACAATTCATGAAAAATATGAACCATTTTGGTTCAATAATATATCAGAATTATTTCTTCTCATTTCTTGAAAAATGAAGTGCCCAGATCAATTTTATGGGTGGATATTTATATTCCACTATCCAATACCTTTCTAATGCTTGTTCTCATGCTCAATTCCAAGTCTTGAGTAGAAAGTTATGGTTATTTGAAATTTGTCCATTAATTTTTCTGTTCACATTTCAATTTGGCGCAACTATGCGCTGTAATTATGAATTTTTGCACCTACTCCTTTGGATTTTTCATAGAATCTCAATTGGGTTTCTTCATATACATATTATGGATACTTTGTCTAATTTTCACCATTTTCTGGGTTCTGGGCTACTAGTTACAGCCTGTTGAAGTTCTAGGACAATTTGTGTTTTTGGTCTGGAAGGCATGGCCAATTTGTGTTGAAGTTCTAGGCCAATTTTATCCTAAGTCCAAACAATATGTATGCATGTCCCCAACTTGACACTTGTCATGTTGGGAGTTACTTTGGCCCACTTGTCCCCAAATTTGGAACTTAGGATAAAATAATTATCCATACTTTATACTTTAAGAAATATTAATATAATATTCATTTTTGGCTTAAGCTCCCTAGCTTAGCCCTTTTCCTTAACTTTTATCGCCCACCCTTTCCATAACTAGTGGATTTTAGCCCCCCATACTCTTTTATCATGGTCGATCTGCGCGCAGCGATGTATTCTATATTAATATAATATTCCTTTTTGGCTTAAGCTCCCTAGATTAGCCCTTTTCCTTAACTTTTATCCCCCACCCTTTCCCTAACTAGTGGATTTTAGTCCCCCATACTCTTTTATCGTGGTTGATCTGTGCGCAGCGATGTATTCTATATTAATGCTGAGACATATACAAAATAGGTGCACTGGCCTTTAACATCTAGGCTCTTCGGCCTAATCATCACAAAATGGCCCACCATCCTATATAACATAGAATATACACAAAGGCTCGTTGGCCTCAATATCGCGCGCACTTAACATGTTGCGCGGAGTATCCTAGAATGTGCACACTTCATCATTTTACTGCACAGTACATGTGCGCACTATGCCATGAAAGGTGCATACAAAACGATATCAAACAACTCACCAGCTTAAGTACATTTTTGTTTACATTGCAATTGGGTTCAGCCTAGGGATATTACAGATTATGTGTGGATGTTGGAATTGATGAACCTTTTGATAGAAGGTAATGTGTGTGTGTGTGTGTTACTAATTAAAATGGAAATTGTTGCATAATTGTTGAAGGGGTTGCCAAGGTAGATCATGATGCATGAGAGAGATGGGGAGGGGAACCAGTAATGGTTGATAATACCCCTACCAGACCAGTACTCTACTGGATGTAAATTATTCAAACCCAGAACAGTCCTCTGACCCAGAGAGGTAAATTACCAGTCGGGCTCGTAGTTGGGAAGTCCTCCTCAAGAGTCAATGAGGAGATGGGAAGAGTACCCATCTAGAAACTCCTTGACCCGACCCACAAAATATTTCTAAGGAAAGAATAGGTAGGAAATTCGTGGGAAGAGGAGAGGATGGAAAGGGAATGGATCTGGTGACCATTTTTCTGAAGAGGGAAAGAATGTGCAGCTCTTTGGTCTTGAAGAGAACAGAAAAATGAATTTGTTTTGGGTATAGGAATTGTTAGGAAGCATTTTCAATCCAAGTTTATAAATGGTTTTGTAGAGAAGAGGAGTGACTAAGGAATCACTCATTGCAGACCCCCTTGCTTGGTGGAGATAAAACCGATCTACCAAGCTTTTGTGAGAGGAGGAGAGTAACCTTCGTCCCTAGTTGTTGTTGAACAGAAGGAAGAGACTCTCTCAAAGAATCATCATCTCGATAGGGGCTGGCTAGTGGTAAATCCATCCAAGATTTTTTTTTCCTATGGTTGGGTGTAAAAGGACACTCCTTTCAATAGTTGCAACACTTTCTGGAGTCTAGATAAGTATATTTTTCCAAAATCTCTACATTGTTAATCTCAGAAATAATTATAGACTCTGTTTTTAAATAAATATAAGTTCAATTTTCTGTTTCAAGTTCCTTGAGAATTTAAGTATGAATGTAGAAATGTTACAGCTAAATTTCCACGTGGGAGAAAAACTTCACCATGTGACTTCCTGTGCTAAATTCTGGGAGGGAATGTTGAGGGTGATTGAGTTTCACAATGTAATTCATTCATATGCAATAATGAAGGAACAAAGAAATTGTATTAATCAAGAAATAAGAGATCGAGTGATTTTTGCATAGTACTGCTCTATTTTAGTTTTCTCTCAAGAAAATTTAGAGCATATCAGATATGGGTTTGCACTTTAGGAAAACAACCCAAATACTGAAAAATGTATGAATCATTATAAATGGGTAGTATGGATGAATAGTTTAGAAATAAACAATGATTTCCTACTTGAATCAAAATATAAAATCCCTTTTGATTTCATTTAGGCATTAAAAAATGTTTATACTAAACTTGTGTTAAATTCCTAAAATTTTGGAAGGATCCCCATAATTGTGGAGAGTTGTAACTTTGGGTAGAAATGTTAAAAAAAAATTGTGAAGGTAAATCTTTGTTTTAGGACCATATTTTCCTTAAATTTAGTAAGAGTAGTAAAACACAGTAATAAGGAAATAAATTTACTCATTTACCCACGAAAAGGGAGAGATTATAATTATATTTTTAATTTCTAGAATGGAGAAATTTTAGTGGAATATAAACTTTTATTAAATCCCTTTATAAAGACTCTAAATTTATATTTTTCATTTTCTTATTTTTCTGTAAGAGAAAATAATTTCATTTAAATTCTCCAGGTGATAAAACAGTGCACGGATGTAGAAATGTGTGTGAGTGTGTGTGTGTGTGTGTGTGTGTGTGTGCGCGCGCGCGCGCATATTATTATTATTATTTTATTCTGAAAATGGAGGCTAAAGTTCCTCGAGGGTGAAAGGCATGGGCACAGAAGAATATATTTTTTTATTATTTTAATGCCAAAGCACATCAGGGAATAACCTGTGACCAAACACTATTAATCCCTAGACAAAGCCCCATGATATGTATAAAACCCCTTATTATGCCCTAGATATTGAATTATTACATTTCTAGTAGGTCGGCTAGAACCCTTCTTTGCACCCATTCATTGTAATTGTAACCCTTTGTCTCCTATATATATATATCAAGGAGATCTAGTATTAGGATCATATTATCTCATCTCATATTGTCTTCTTAAGTTTATATATTGTAAAGGAGGTTTCCCCTCTGTAATGATCCCAAGCCAAATCTTTTCTTGGAATCACTAACTACTACTGATCTATTGATGTGCAGGTATTTATTGAGTTATTAAGTGCTTGGGCCTCGTCACTCCATTTGAAGGACCCATTTTTGGTCAGGTCAGTCAAGGGTGCACACAGTTGAGAGAACCCTTTAACAAATTTCCTGTAGTATGTGCATAGCCCCAGGAATCCCCTCAGTTCCGTGAGTGTCTTCGGAGTAGGCCATTCCCTAATGGCTGTTATTTTCTCCTGGTGTACCTGTACTCCTTTTGTCCCTATGATGTGTCCCAAGTAGAGTACCTCTGTCATCCCAAACTCACACTTGGATTCCTTGGCGTATAGTGATTGTTCTTCCATGATTGACAGGATTTGGTCCACATGTCGAAGGTGTTCCTCCCAGGTTTTGTTGTAAATGAGTAAGTCATCAAAGAATACCAACAAGTGTTTCCTCAGCTGTTTGTTGAACACATGGTTCATGCAGGACTGGAATGTGGTTGGGGCATTGGTTAACCCAAAGGGCATTACCAAAAACTCGTAATGGCCATAGTGACACCTAAAGGTTGTTTTTGAGATGTCCTCCTCCCTCATCTTGATTTGATGGTAGCCCGAATGGAGATCAAGTTTTGTGAAATAGATAGCTCCATGCAGCTCATCCAACAACTCATCAATCCTGGGTATGGGGTACCTATTTTTT
The DNA here is from genome assembly GCA_000966675.3 of Picea glauca. NCBI lineage: Eukaryota > Viridiplantae > Streptophyta > Pinopsida > Pinales > Pinaceae > Picea > Picea glauca. Next base: position 621,823 of record JZKD02S0837723.1, read on the forward strand.
ATCGTCTTTATATTCAAATCCTGGAAGTCAATGCACATTCTCATCATTCCATCTTTTTTCTTAACCAAGACTATTGAAGAAGCGAACGGGCTTGAACTCGGCCTGATGTGTCCCATGTCTAGAAGCTCTTTGATGGGATTCTCTATCTCATCTTTATACTTCTTGGGATGCCTATAGGGTGTGGTGATAACTGTTTTAGCCCCTACTTCTACCTCAATAATGTGCTTGAACCCCCTATCTGGTGGCACACCCAGAGGAATCAGCCCAAACACCTTGTGGTGCCTGTCAAGGATCTTTTTAATCTCCGGAGCATAGTGCTCCTTCCCTTCTCGTCCACTCGTGTTGAGACTTTACATTCTGTTGCGTATACAATTTCTTCCCTTCTGAAGATGGCTTCCATCCTCTTGGCCGTGACCACTCTGGCGGAGTTACCTATCATGCCTCTGAGCACAACCTTTCATCCTCCTTCCTCTACAAAGGACATTTCCATGGTCTTGTAATTGGTGGTGATGGGACCTAAAGTGTTGAGCCATTGCACCCCTAGGATGATGTTGGTATCGGGAAGATCCATCACATACACATCCTAAACTAAATCATGCCTTCGTAAGGTGAGTTTCATACCTAGTATGTATCTGTCACAGGGCATAGTACTCTTGCCTGCTACCTCTACTTTGAACCCTTCAAACTCTACTGTAGGTATGTGCCTCCTCTTTAGTAATGCCTCATCAATGAAATTGTGGGAAGCTCCTCCATCAATTAGAACCGAGACTCTATATCCCTGCAAGACCCCTCTCATCCTGAAGGTGTTGAACTTGGGTACCCCACTGATAGATGCCAAGGTAGCCTTCTCTCCAGCCGCACAGTCAAGTTCTGGAACCTCCTCTTCTCCTATCTTTGCGGTTTCGGCCTCAATGTTTTGTATCTGACCATACTCTTCCTCCTCTTCATTGTCCGAGGTAACTTCTATATAGTGAACCTGGCCACGTCCCATGCACTTATGTGAAAGATTCCATGGTTCTTTGCAAGTGAAGCAGAGTTTCTTTCTCCTCAGTTCCCTTCTCACGTTGTCATATATCCTACCACAACCCCTGTCAAATCCATTTGGGTCACATCCCCCTTGATTCATTGGAGGTCTTTGATCTCTTCCTCCACTATTAAGAGGTGGTCTGGGTATGAATCTAGGCTTCGCAGCTAGCCCCAAATCCCTCACCTTCCAAATGGCCTCCTGTAGGTTGTGGGGTTTAAGGGTCTTTACCCAACCCTTCAAGGGTTCCATCAACCCTTCTGTGAAAAGCATCATGAGCCTTGTTGGGGACATATCATGTACCATAACTGCCAATCTCTGAAATTCATCAATATACACTTCAACCGTACCTGTTTGTTTGAGTTGGGTAAGCTCCCGAAAATGTAGCTCAGGATCTCCTTGGTAAAATCTATCAATGAGCCTCTGAGTGAACTCTATATAGGATATAATCTGATTGTGGCTGAGTGTAGTGAGTCCATGATACCACCAGTCATGAGCCTTGCCATCCAGGTACATAGTGGAAAATTTTATGGCCTCCATATCTCTCATGGGGTTGAGTTGCAAGTAAGTATCCAACTTTTGTACCCAAGATTGAGCTGTCATCTTGGTCGTACCATCAAAGTATGGAATTTCTATTTTTCCTGCTCTTCATTCAAACCCAAAACTACCCCTGTTGTTCATCCTAGGTTGATTTCTGAACTTGAGTTGACAATACTGGTCTAAAGACAACTGTTTTTGGATCTTCATATCTAAACTGTAGTATTCATTGGTACTCCTCGCCAATTTTCCCACAAAATCTTCAACCAATTCCTGTTTCCCTAGCTCATCTAAGAATGTGGGCATATACAGTCTCGGGTTGGCTATGCCACTCATATGTCGGCCAAGTTGTTCATCTGTGAATGTGGGTATGTATCTCCTCTAATTGATCTGCTACCCATTTGACCCTGGAGCGTGTCTCCTTCCAAAATCCCCTCGGATTTGGAAGCTTTCTCTTGATTATGTCTGATCTACTCATGGATCCCACCAGATCCACCGACCTCCTTATGCCCATAAGTATCAGGGTTTGTCCCCTTGTGTGCCATTTCCATTAGAAATGCAGTTAGCTTGGATTAGTTCATGTTCATTATCTGTAGTTTCTCGTCAAATTTATTCAATGTTTCAGAAAGATCAGCGCACCCCTTCTTGTTGGTTTCATGGTATTCGTCCAAATATCGGACCAATGTGATTTCCGTGCGGTTGACGGATTGCTGGAACTTGTTAAATTCCGCTTCTATGAGAGTCAAGTCTAAAGCTTCATGGTCATCTCCGGATCCCCCCATCTCGGCCTCTATTTCACTGTTGGGTTTCTTCCTCCGACCCATAAGGATACCCTTGTACCTTTGCATGCATCGATCCTTCCACAGGTTTGGAGGATCGAAGCTCTGATACCACTGTAATGATCCCAAGCCAAATATTTTCTTCAAATCACTAACTACTACTGATCTATTTATGTGCAGATATTTATTGAGTTATTAAGTGCATACAAGATTCATCAACACATGAAGATCACAATGTATTCAAGATGTAGAAGCACAAGCAAAGATCTGACCTTTTTATTATGAGCAATCTAAGATCAATACAATAGATGGCTGATCTAGCATAAACCTCAGATGGTCATACAAGCAATAGATATGAGATGCTACAAAATGCTCTCGACAATACAAAATAAGCCTCCAAAGGTTGGATATACAATGAAGACTGAATCAAGTAGAACTGAGTCGTACTAATGCTCAACCTCCAAGCTAGAAAGTGACATGCCCTGCTAGAATGTTGAAGCCCTCAATAATTCGGTCCTGCTACCAAAAGTGTCCAATCATCCCGAGAAATATGCCAAATGATAGATTGGGCAACTGTAAGGACAACCCAGATGTCCAAATTCCCAAATCCACTCTCAAACCCTGTAGATCTGAATTCCTCCACTGAATGGTGCGCCCCACTGGATGACTAAAACCCTAGCTGGTTCGGCCCTGATGAAGGAGGCCTCCAAATGCTCTGAAACTCTCCAAGAATATAGATTGGGCTATGAGAATCCTGTGGGAGAAGTTTCGGACTCAGATCTCAGGCATATCTCCCTAGATCTGAGTTTTACTGAATCACAGGACATCCCCTATGGCTCCAAGACATCCCAATCTGCAGACAAATGTAGAATGATGATAACCCTCTAGAAAATCCCTCAAACTGATGGTCCTGCCCCTGCAAACAAAACCCAACTGTCATAATGGCCTCAGGCCCTTAGGATAAGCTGGATCAAACCTCCCTCTAGATGATGGTGCGCCCTTGCTGGAAACACAAGAATAGTATGGCCTGCTACCTTCTGAAACGCTATATGGAGATGGGCTGAGGCTAGAATGGTGTGGAGGAGTCTTTCATTCCCGAGACCAAGCTGCAGAACAAGGTGAGTGGATATTTCACCACTGAGTTTATCACAAGGGTTTGTACAGCAAAACCCCCAAACTGAATGCTCAAGAGCAATAGCAAATGCTAATCCAAAACCAGAATGCCTAATAGGTGTGCCCTAGCCTCTTACTTATAATTTTTTCCTTCTAATTCTCTGTTGAGTTAGGTTAACTCCCAGGGTTAATCTCCTATTCTTCTATTGAGTTATCTTTTACCCTTAATCCCTTTTCCTTTCTTAAGTCAACTTAAAAATATAACTTTAACCTCCTTGACTTCCCCGTTCAGTGTAAGACTATGACCTAGTGGGGGTGCCCAGGCCACTGAGTCTCCACATCACCTCTCTAAGAGGTGGGGGACATTACACCCTCGAAGTGGACTAAATTGTATTGATTTCTTATCATTTTTAAGGTGTTGGGTCGTAACATTTGGTATCAGATCTCAAGGTGTTGGGGTTTCGCTAAGGCTTTATAATTTCGGAGACATGTCCTGTGCAAGCTCGGGTTCTGCAATCATCCTGAATTTATTCATCGTATAATTTTCTCTATACAATTTTTTTTTGATGTTTCAGACCTTAAAACTAGAAGGATATTCACATACATTAGTAAGGTATCTGTGATAAAAATTTCAGCTTCTGGGTCATCCTACTTTTGTAGATACACCCTGTGTAAGATAGGGTAGTGGACTAGTCATATTAACTAGTCTCAAACAGGTGTTTTGGGCATGTTATCGCACAATACGTACTTTCCCAAAGCCCAAGGAAAGTGAATGCAATATTGGTGTAACATGGGGTTGACCTATCAATGTCACCTTAATAGGAAACCCCTTTTTGTTTAGGAGTATTTCAAAGTTACCACAAGGGAGACATCCCCAGTGATCTAAAAGGATGATAAAACTAAGGCAGGGATGCAAGAAAATCACCCTCTCACTAGTCACTTAATTCAAAAGGTTCTTAAGGTATTTAAGGGATGAAGCAACGGTAAAAAATGGAGTATACCTGCCCAAAACAAGACAACAAAGAAAATATGGCAGCTTTCAAGTACAAAAAATGATGTTAGTGCTTCATAAGACCATGAACCTTCAAAAAATAGGCTAGCTGATAAAAAATTGCAGCAATGTAATAGTTTACAACAAAAATAGGTATTTTGTAACAGCCACAACAAATATGCCATGAAATTGCTTGAAAAGGACAAGAACGTGTAGCTTTAACTAGGTAGAATGATAATTAATTGTCACAAGCAAATTTGGCAATGTCTCGCTAGACTTAAATGTTAATTTTGTAGATAATTTGTTGTTGTTAGATGGTTGTCGCAATCTTTTGTAACATCAACAAGTTCTAGTGCTCAGAATTGCAAGAAAACACCATATAAACTTAGCATTTATCTAGTAGATTGTTTCACAATTCTCACAAGAAATTTATGAATGAGTTAGGTGCAAGTTATGTAGGTTTATGACACAAACTAGTATTAATTAGTATGGTTGTAGCAGCGATTTGCAACAACAAGAAGTTAGTTAATGAATTATTCTAGTTTAGGGTTAGTAGAAGTTAGAAAAAGCTTCAAGGAAGAGAGTTTGAGTGTTTAATCAGTTCTTCAATAAGAGAGAGGCTAGAAATAGTGCCTTCTAGGGCTTATGGAGCCAAGTGGATGGATTCTTCTAAGGTTGCAAACCAATTTTGATAGTGCACAAAATTCCAAGAGGAATGCATAGGAGTAGTAACTTAAGTCCCCCTATGCATTTTCCTCAAGAAAACAAGATACTAGAGTGTAGGCAATTAAAGGCCCTAACACCTTGCTCTCCTTAGGCTTCTTATGGGATAAGAACTTAAGCAAATATAACTAGGTCAAAAACTTAGAGTGCTAGGAAACTAGAGCTCTAGGGTTTCACTAGTTACTAGATCAATTCAATGAAAACCTTGGAAAATAGAAAGTAAGAAAGTAGCAAGTTAAGTTCCCTACTTCAAGCATTAAGCATATCAACAAAATTCCATAATCTTGTATAAGCAAATAAAACCATACATAAATCATTCAATAGATGACAAAAAATTAATATTTTACCTACTTGCACCAAGAATAATCATGAATTGTCATGCAATATCACCATAAAAGCTTCCAAGATTGATCCAACTTGAAAAACATCAGCCTTATACAAGAGTGTGCCTCACAATTTTAGAAAATATCCCTTCTAGGGCACGAATTTCAGATCTCTTCTCTTGTGTGAGGAGTTGTTATGATAAAAATGAATGTACTTTAAGTTTATTTATACAAAATTGGTGACCGTTAATTAATTTCAGGTCAAATAAAGGTCGACCTGGCCAATTTACAAATAAATTCAATTTAGACATAAATAAAATTAATCAACATATAAAAACACTTTCAAGGGTGATGGCATGCCCTTGTAGGTTGACGTTGATCCCCTAAGGTGGAATGTTGGGCTCCAGATGTTGAACATTTAGCCTCCAAAGGCCCTGGATGATTCCCACACATGCCAACTAGCCCACAATTGCCCTCAAAATGCAAACCCTAGTTCTGTATGACATCCAGGGTCATGATGGTGACATCATGGGCTCTCAAAGGTCAATGTCTAGGTGGAAAAGCAAGATCCCCCTAGTTCTAGGTCTGCTAGGGTGCCTCCAAGGTGACTTCCTTCTTTCTTCCTGGTGCAAATATCTGATGTGTTCTTTCTCCTAGATGGGGTTACAACATCCATCTGTGAGATTTCAACCCCATGAAGGTCCAAGCTAATCATTCCCCATGTGTACATGTCCACCAGGCAAGGTCCTGCAACAACAAAAAGTATGCCATCTAGGGGTTCATAAGTCACAAGGATTATAATATGTAAATCACATCCAATAGTTAAATTACCCAAACATGTGCATCAAACCCCCCCTTTAACCAAACAAATCCTCAAAGACTTTATGCAATTTAACAAGTCAATTTTGGAGAAGGTCTCAGGATGTCCTATTGGGCTAATCCTCCTTAATTTTGGGGTGTTTCCCAGGCAAGAACCAATCCAGGTAATGTAAGTTTATGAGGTGGCGTGGGGTAGTGTTTGGTCACAGTGTGCAGTGATAATAGGGAAATTTAAATCTTACATGTGGGTGCCTTTGTAGAGGGCAAGTTGTACCTTGTCATGGATGTCATTGTTTCCTAGCCCATTCATTGCCTTTTATTCTTAGATTCATTGATATTTTTTTATGCTTCAAGGGAAGGGTTGAGGGACATTGTCCTGGCTTGGTGACCAGAGGTGATAGCATTATCCACAAATATCTCACAGAGATGAGAAGACTGGCTCATGATGAGACCCCATTTCTGTTGGTTATACCACCAAGAGTAACTACCCTGGTTTGGTGACCAGATATATGGTAGTTTCATACCGCTACATGCCCATGGTCATAATAGGTCGGATCGTGATGAGACCTCTTGTCCACCAACTAATACCTTGAGTTTTTATTTATTTTATGGGTTCCCTTTTCTTACCGAGAATATTTTTACTGCTTTCTTGGGAATCCCTGGGAGAAACATCTTAAAGGTTTCATTTTTGGCTTTTAAATCTTGCCAGCTACCTTTACCCTCTCGGCCTTTAGCCCCTTCTTCCCACAAGGAAAGGTACAACCTTTCCTAGTGTGGCAAATCCAAATGCCCGAACAAAGGTAGGGGGGAAATGAGAGTGTTACACATCAAAATTACTCACTTCAATGATGACCCATTGTCATCATTACTAGTGTCGCAAAAGTCACATTTTTTGTCGTAAGTGTCGCAAGTGTTGCAAACATCATACTGCCATCTTGCCTATGTCATGTCTCTAACAACATCATAAGGACACTTAAGACACCTTCAAAGACTGGTTTAAGAAGGAGAAATAATCTGATGAGGAGTACAAAGCATTTTCCATGAAGAAAACCACTTAAAAATGATTTTTGGAAGGCAGTGCTCCCCTACCCACTGTCAAGGAGTGCCAACACTCCCTAGCCTCCTTTGGGGGAGCATTGCAGCACCTTGTACACCCTTCTGGGGGAGAGCTAGGATTTTCTAAAGGAATTTTGGGCAGCTCTCCCCTACCCACTATCAGAGAGTTCCAGTGCTCCCTAGCCTTCTTTGGGGGAGAGTTGCAACTCTCTACGCACCCTTTTGGGGGAGCGCTAGCCTATTTAAGAAAATTTTGGGTTGTTGAAGAGAATCAGGGAAAAATCCCCCTTATCTAGGAAATCAGTTGGATTTGAATCTAAGGTCAAGGCTACATCTTAGGGAGGATCCACAACTGATGGAGAAATATCCTCAACCTATCCCAAGAATCTCTAAGGTGGTTGGGTCTCTCCAAGCTTATATAAGGAGGCCTTCTCATGGTAAAAGCATAGGGAGAAATTGAGAATCACCTAACTTATGATCTCATAAGGAAGGGGATGGAGACATTGTGAAGCATCAGACTTATGATCTCATAAGGGAGATATCATTAAAGCATCATCATTCTGTGTGTGGATTATTTGAGCAAGGGTCTAGACAAAGAGATCTTGGTGAAGTTGTTTCACCTACATCCATGGTTGTAATCATTTCACTTTGTTTTCATTAATACAAATCTATGCTTGGCCTATTTCCTTTAAAGTTTGTGTACGTTTCATGAACTTGTTTCTTTCATAGATCCATTATGAAGCTAATCATGGTAGAGTAGGAAGTATCGTTGTTGTTTCTCATTATATTGCAGGACCTTCTAAAGAACTTGGAGATCAAGATCAGCTTGGATCGAGCAAGGACAAACGTCAGTAAAAAGGTATTTAACCTTCTTCCTTCTTCTTCTTTGAATAATTTAGCTTCATGAAAAGGAAAGTCAGTGTCCACAATAGCACTTTTATGTCTTGGTCATAGGGGTCTAGTATCCAAGATGAAATCCACTTGTCTGCGGGGGGATTTTCCTATAACAGAAATTGGCGACTGCACTGGGGATGGATTTTGATTTTTGATTCCTTTCCTAGGTCTTGTTGATTTTTTATTCCTTTACCGTATTCACTTCTTGTTGTGCAGGAGCATCAATGGCTTGGATGAATTCATCAAATGGAAGAGGGTCCAATACTTCATCCCCAAAACTCATCTCTTTAATCATGTCTTCATCAAAAAATGAAGGACCTAGTTATTCCAAGGGTTCCTTTACTTCTTCACCTTCTGAATCTTAGAATAAAGTGTCATTAAAAAACTAGAAAGGAAAATAACTAACCTTATTCTATTCATCTTGTGCAGGAGAGATAGGATCTTGGAGAGCTTCATTGGACGGAGGATCGGATACTAATGCTTCATACTCATAATTCACTTCCTTAGTTAAATATTTACTGCATTCTATAGAATCATGGGGAAAATTATGTTCCTCTTCAAGGGGTTGACAAATTTCTTCATAAATCTCTCCTTCTATATCAGAGGGTTCTTGGTATTGAGTATGGTACACATCCCTGAGATCTTCCACAATCTCAGTGGTGAATCCTTCGTCCTCTAGGGATACTGTGAGATTTTGAAGGGCATATTCATATGTCTGGCATTGTGGTTTGACAAATTCAATAAACCTACTGATGAGGTCTACGAAAGATGATATACCCCTATATTCACAACATCCCTTAAACCAATCTTGCAAAAAATATGGTAGAGAAAGTATGAACAGTTTTACCATAACATCCTCCCCTTCCAATTATATATCACTTATATACTTCAATAATTCTACAATGTGAGTAATTGGGAGGCCTCCAACTCTTGGAGAGTTGTTTAACCATTTTGCATCAAAATAATGTGGGTATCCTAAAAACAATTTGAAATCAATAGTCAGATACACTTGTTCCCTTGATGCCATGATCCCATAACTTGGAAATATCACAAAATTGAGAGTAAGGTGGCACCTTGTAAAAGGTTAATGGAGTCACCAGATATCCTCTTAAGGATTATCAAAGGGATAAGGGAATCACCCTCAATGGAGTCGTCAGGTAAACTTTGTGAAAAGAAGGCTTTGGATAAAGGCTTATCAAAAAAGTGTGGTTGAGGAATATTGTTTCAGTGTTCCCCGGTAGCGGCGTGCAAGTGAATGCAAGATTGGAATAATAGGGGGGTGACCTATCACTATCACCTTAATAGGAAACCCCTTTATGTTTAGGAGTATTTCAAAGTTACTCCAAGGGAGATGTCCCGAGTGATCTAAAATGTTGATAAAACTAAGGCAAGGATGCAAGAAACTACCCCTCTCACTAGTCACTTAAGTCAAAAGGTTCTTAAGGTCTTTAAGGGATGAAGCAATGGTAAAAAATGGAGTATACCTTCCCAGAACAAGACAACAAAGAAAATATGGCATCTTTCAAGTACAAAAAATGATGTTAGTGATTCATAAGACCATAAACCTTCAAAAAATAGGATATTTGATATACAATTGCAGCAATGTAATAGTTTACAACAACAATAAGTATTTTGTAATAGCCACAAAAAATATGCCTTGAAATTGCTTGAAAAGGACAAGAAAATGTAGCTTTAACTGGGCAGAATGATAATTAATTGTCACAAGCAAATTTGACAATGTCTAGCTAGCCTTAAATGTTAATTTTGAAGAGAATTTGTTGTTGGTAGATGGTTGTAGCAATCGTTTATAACAACAACAAGTTCTAGTGCTCATAATTTCCAGAAAACACGATATAAACTTAGCATTTATCTAGTATATTGTTTGACAATTATCACAAGCAATTTTTGAATGATTTAGGTGCAAGATATGTAGGTGTATGAAAAAAATTAGTATGAATTAGTATGGTTGTAGAAGTGTTTTGCAACAACAACGAGTTAGTTAATGAATTAGTCTAGTTTAGGGTTAGTAGAAGTTAGCAAAATCTTCAAGGAAGAGAGTTTGAGTGTTTAATCAATCCTTCAATAAGAGAGATGATAGAAGTAGTGCCTTCTAGGGATTATGGAGTCAAGTGGACGGCTTCTTCTAAGGCTACAAATAAATTTTGATAGTGCACAAAATTCTAAGAGGAACGCATAGGAGAAGTAGTAACTTAAGTCCCCCTATGCATTTTCCTCAAGAAAACAAGATACTAGGGTGTAGGAAATTCTAGGCCCTAGAACCTTGCTCTTCTTAGGATTCTTATGGAATAAGAACTTAGGAAATGATAACTAGGTAAAAAACTTAGAGTGCTAGGAAACTAGAGCTTTGGGGTTTCACTAGTTACTAGATCAATTCAATGAAAAACTTGGCAAATAGAAAGTAAGAAAGTAGCAATTTAAGTTCCTTACTTCAAGCATTAAGCATATCATGAAATTTCATAATCTTGTATGAGAAAATGAAACCATACATAAACCATTCAATAGATGACAAAAAATGCAGATTTTACCTACTTGCACCAAGAATAATCATGAAATACCATGCAAGATCACCATAAAAGCTTCCAATATTGATCCAACTTGCAAAAAATAAGCCTTATATAAGAGTGTGTCTCACAATTTCAGCCAATATCCATTCTAGGGAGAAAAATTAATACCTATCCTCTTGTGTGAGGATTTGTGATGATAAAAATGAATGTACTTTAAGTTTATTTATACAAAACTTGTGACCTTTAATTAATTCCAAGCCAAATAAAGGTCGACCTAGCCAATTTACAAATAAATTCAATTTAGACATAAATAAAATTAATTAGCATCTAAAAACACTTCCAAGGGTGACGACATACCCTTATAGGGTGACGTTGAGCCCCTAAGGTGGAACGTTGGGCTCCATATGTTGAAAGTTTGGCCTCCAAAGGCCTCAGATGATGCCCACAAGTGCCAACTAGCTCACAACTACCCTCAAAATGAAAACCCTAACTCTAGATGACATACAGGGTCATTATGGTGATGCCATTGGCTCTCAAAGGTCAACTTCTAGGTGGAAAATCATCATCCCCTTGGGTCTAGGTCAGCCAGGGTGCCTCCAAGGTGACATCCTTCTTTCTTCCTAGTGCAAATATATGAATTCTTCTTTCCCTTGGCTGGGGTTACAACAACCATATGTGGGATTTCAGACCCATGAAGGTCTGAGCTAATCATTCCCCATGTTGTTGGCACAGGGGCATACCCATGGTTCAACACTTCAACAACTCACCAACAAAACCCTAACTACCGGCCCTTTTGGCAACACCTGTGAAGCAGATGAAGTCTCACCCAAGGTAGAGGCAGGGGGGTTGCAGGACTCAAGTTTCTAAAAACTAGATGGGACATAGATCTATGATCACAATGCTTAATAGAGAACTTAGCAATTAACATTCATTAGTCTTTAACCCTTATTCACATCGCGGGAAAAACCCTAATTATAGAACATCGCAGTATTCATCAAGGTCTAAACATATCTAACCATCCAGCACTTAGCATCAATAGATCTAGCATTCATTCATGATATTAAGCACTAAGATACCACATCAGATGAATCTAACATATAGAAATATTATAGCACTAAGAATAAATCGCATCAGTCACACAAACCAATCACAACATAGGATATACATGGTTCACCCCCAGCATGGGGCTACGTCCACCAATTCTTCGTCTTATTTACTATCTTCTTTCAATATTCTTACATGCACAAAGACATAAAACTAACTCTACATAGGACAGGAGATCTGCGTGCACCTCACCAGATCCTCCTTCCTCGAGTTAGGTCCAAGCACCAAGCCTCTTACAATCACTTGCACTTAGCTCTGCAAGTCTTAACACACAGTATGCACAAAGCCAATTCTTAGCACTTAGCACTTTTCTTCCTCTTCCACTTACATCGCCTAGCTATATATTTATACATTACAAAAGGGGCCTAAACATGGGTAAACCCATGGGCTGACATCCCATACTCATTACATAAACCCTAAACCAAAAAATCCCACAAAAGGGGGCGAGATTCAGCGATCTCCGCTGAGCCCAGGTGCTTCGTCTTCGACCAGCCTGTCGAAGTCCCCAAAAATGATCAAACACGACCAAGGTTCTGCAAAACTTGGTTGAGGGCCAACATGCCCCCAACACACACCTGTGACTCATCCCAAGTCACTCTTATCTGGGAAACTCTGCTTCGAAGGCCTCGAGCTTGGCTTGAGCTGCACAACTTTCTTCTTCACCAGAGCCTCCTGCTCGGAAAATTCTTGAATGGTTGTCTCGGTGGCAGGTCCTTCTAATCATTGTTCCACTGTGGTGACTACTTGTTCCAGTTGTGCACCTTGTCCCTCTATCTCCTAAAAAAGTGTGCAGGCTTTGTCCTGTATCGACTGCAGTCTCTGGGTCACTTCCATGACTTTACTCTAGATGGCATGGACCTGCTACTAAACTGTGCATTGTTCATGCGATCTTTTCATCTTCTCAATTGTTGAAAGCAGTTTCAACTGTGCTTGTACTGTCGATGCTTGATTCTTTGCCTCCTGAAGTTGTTCTTCTAATGTTCTTAGTTCTGGATCCTCTGCAAGGTGCTCATAGGTATGCGCACTTCGGTTGCTTAATTTCTTTGATTCAAAGGCCAATTCCTTGATTCTTTTGACTGCGCTCCAAGCAGTTTCTTCCCTTTGATCTCGCACTTCTTGCGAAGTGCTTGGCACTATTTTCAATTCCAGTTCTGCTAGTCTGGCTTGGAGTTGTCGAATGTCTTCGGTGAGATTTCCTACTTGCCTCTTAGTTGTTTCCTCTTCCATCTGTGCCAGGCCCGACATAGAGCGAAGTGCTCTAATGACTGCTTCTTTAACTCCAGTCTGCTCCGCGAGCAGCTTTTCTTTTTCCTTCTGGATTTGAGCTCTATCCTCTGCAAACTTCGCCTGCAGGTCATCTTTCTCTTATTGTGCAACTCGACATTTATCTAGGGCTTCCTCCTTTGATTTCTTTAAGACCTCTGTGGCCTACTCTTTTTCTTCCTAGATCTGATGAAGGTGAGCCTCTGTCACATCTACTATTTTGCATACTTGGGCAGGCTCATATTTTACTTCTATACTCCCTGATGTCAACGGTGCAGTGAAAACTGTGCGGCTTGAATAGAGAGCTTGTTGTAATCCTTTGAGCTCCGCCTCAATCCTGTCATACATTGTTTCTTGTTTGGCTTCACTTCGCTGCAAAATTTCCTCTGAGGCGTCTGATACAGCTACGATGATGAGGTCAATATCATCCATCGTAAGTACAGTCTGTAATTTAGGCTTAGTGGCTCATGAATTCTTCTAGCCTAAGGGTTTCTTTGGAGAAACCTTTCTTTTCTTACATGTCTCGACCTCTGTAAGGGGGTATTTAGGTGGTGTCACTTCGCCCTATTCCTGCTTGTCTTCTTCCCCTTCCTCTTCTTGCTCTACTTCGTCATCTCCTCCTCCTCCAGGTGACTCCGATGTAGTTTCCTCTGATTAACTGTTTATTTCATGTACATCTTCCTTCTTCTTCTTCTTCCTTGTGTTGCTCGGTCCATCTTATTCTTCTTAGGTGACTACAGGACTTCCGATGATATCGAGGTTGGAGAGCTCTGTCTGCTCGACTGGTACATGGAATTTGATCGGCCACTCCTTAGTTATCGCCTCCATGTCTTCATCAGTTAATTTATAGTACGACTGCAACTCCTCCTTGGTTTCATCCCCGCACATGGTGATGTAAATGAAGTGCCTATCTACACGAAACTTCGTTATTGGCCTGTAAGTGTGCAAGGTATTCAAAGTCATTCTGGGGAAGGACTCAATGGCTCTTGTGAGCTGTAAGTAGTACATGTGGAAGACAGTGTTTGATTTCCACTGCTTTGCCATATTGCTCGAGTACCACAAGGTAGTGAACCTTGTGGCCAGTGGTTCAGATGGCTCAACTTCTGGGAAGGTTGCTCCTTCCGACATCTCCCAAGTGACAAAGGAAATGAGAATCAGCAACCAGCTAAAGTGAAACTCGTAGCCCAGGTCCTATGCTTCTCGGCAATCTTTCTCTAACTGGTTAACGAGGTAGCTCACCCAGTTCATCTGCATCCCTTTAATGCACTTTCCTGTGAGGTTGAAGAAAAACCACGTGACCTGTGTCAGTCTATTCTTCCTAACGAGCTTGTCTTCTATCAGCTGACAAGCTAGGCGCACTATGTCATTCTAGATGAAGGCTACCTTGTGGTCCCGCTTCCCTTTCTCTACATCTTTGTAGGTGTCCTTTATTTGCTACACCGGGGCACAGTCTACAGCCTTCCCTGGGTAAAACTCCTGAGGGTCTGGTCCCTGCATGCTCAATCTAGTGATCTAGTGGATCAGTGTCGGATTTATAGTGATGCGCTTATCCAACCACAAGTACCCACCATGGAAGCATGACAGGAGGAGTTTAACACACATGTTAACCTCCTGATGTCTGTCGAAGTGTGGTATATTCATCACATTAAGAATGGTGGACTTCGCGATGTCCATGGTCCACGACTGGGGGACTATCTTTAACTTATTCCCTATTTTCTTTGTCAAATACTTATGTGGTGTGAGCATTCCATAATTCTTACGGTCTCCTAAGTTGAAGCCGCTGATATTAAGCATTATAATCTATCCCAACTACGGTCCAACTACGCGCATCCCCTTTGGGAGGTATGCAGTGATCAGTGTATAGTCAAAACCTCTCGGTACACTGTCACGATTAACCGCGCCAGCCAGAGGTGGGATATAATCGGGCAAGACCGACGAAATGAGCTCCGCATTTGCTAGGTCGTCACGGTGCTTACTTATTTTCTCTATCGCAGCCCGGGATGGTCCAGGTCAATGTACAGTCGACAGGGGTGCTTTCAATCTTCTTGTCGATCAGGCCTGTGCTCCTGCGGACATGACCTTCTCATCCATAAGGTCTATTAGGATTTATTCGACAGACTTCTCTACTACGCTAAGGTCATCTCACATGCATGCTCTAGATCAGATAGCTCGGGTAGGAAAACACTCCAGGTAAGCAAATCGGGTGGAGAGGTCTCAAAAAGCACAGCGCGAAAGAAATTAGTTCTCTAAAGTCTCAGATAATCACAATTTGCAAAAGTGTCCTCGGTGCAACATTCGACGGGATAAAGAGACAATGTCGTAAAAAACTCCTCCAATAGGCAGGAATGCCTCAATCAATACGATTTCGTTCGTTATGGCATGGTCCCAATGGTCCAATGGAGATCCTTCTGGAAATAAATGTGTTTCTATCCATTCTAGAGCATCGTTCTAATGCTCGGGATGCCTCCAATGGTCATATTGCTTCGTCGTGGCGAAGTGCTAGCCTACGCTATTCTACTATTCCGACAAGGTTCGAGTTCTACAAATATTCCTTCTACGAAGTCCCCTATGGAACCTCCTTTAATTTTTCTAGCTTTGATTTCTTCTTGTTGATCTTTCTTGCTTTCTTTCATGTGATCTGCGTCTCCAGATTCCTCTTTCCATTGTTGTTCTTATCTTTTCTTAACATAGTGACTTCGCGTTGCTGAGGGTCTTTCACAGGGTTCAAGAGTAATACCTCTTCTCTTGTTGTTTCTGTAGTAGATGCTCTTCTCTCTTGCATGGATAAGTTCTTTAAGACTTCTTGTGTTCTTTCAACTTCAATAGCCAGATCTCTAGCCCTTAGTTGCTTCAACTTGTCCTCTTGTTCTTCAATTAAGTGCGCTATTCTCCTAGCCATGAAATCCCTTTATTCTTGCTTTTTTTGTTCTATAACTTCCTCTTATTCTCTCCTTCAGATATGATCTCTCTCAATCCAAGTCCTTCCTAAAAAACGTGCAAAAGGAGTGTTGTTCTCAACAAACTTAATGACCTCAAATTCTTCTTCTGTGGATGTTCCATGAGCACTCATAGGTATATGAGTAAGTCTTCCACATAGGGTTATCATATTTCCTTTAAACAAACCTATTCCTCCCAATGAAGGAATCATAGCAGGTTTTCCCAAAATTTCCCAAGTTCTTTCCGGCATAATGTTCACCTGTGTTTCTACATCCAATACACAGTCTATGTTGAAGTCTCCTATTCTTGTTTCTATGCACTGCTTCTTTTTTAAGATCTCTGGTAAACTGATGTCTATGTGATCATTTAGTGTTTCTTGCAGCTGCAATAATATATCCTCTTATTCTTTATGGTTTTCTAATATATTATTAGTCTCTTGATCTTCCTCATGGTTTTCTTGTCTCATGTTCATTTTTTCAACTTTAGCAATCATTCTAGGACAATCCAAAACTTCATGTCCAGTAGCTTTACAACAAATTCAAATAGGACCTCTACCAAGGCATTACTTAGCAAGATGTCCTGATCTTCTGCAAATATAACAAAGATTCAATCCTCTCTTTCTCTTAAATGATCCCCAACCTTTCCTATACTCCGCACTGGGATCACAGTGATGGACCTACAAAAAATTCTTTCTAGGATCCTGCATCCACTTATTAGTCCAAAAATTCTTTCTATGCATAGGAATAACATATATTTCACTAAATTTATCAAATCTATTCGTATTAAATCTTATTTCTTCTAGTTGTGCCCTAGTTTTCAGACTAGGAAAAAATCTATCAAACATACCTAGATCCATTCTTTCGAAACAAAAATGTCCACTTATCTTACCTTTATCAGAGCACAAAGCTTTAAGATCTTACCTATTTTCCTCAAATCTGGCTTCTCTGCTCAACACATAGCTTCTCAAGTCAAGTAAAATACTGCGCACTACAACAACAGATCTACGCACAGAGATTTCTCTTTTCTTCAGTTCCCAGCAATCATAGTTTCAGGTCCCGGCAACAGAACCATTTGTTGGCACAGGGGCAGACCCAGGGTTCAACGCTTCAACAGCGCACCAACAAAACCCTAACTACCAACCCTTTCGGTAACACCTGTGAAGCAGATGAAATATCACCCGAGGTAGAGGAAGGGGGGGTTGCAGGACTCAAGTGTCTACAACCTAGCTGGGACATAGATCTGTGATCACAATACTGATCTAAAAATGAAGAAAACTTGTATTCTTGAAAATATTTGCAAGTTTAATTTTATGTGTTAAAATGCAAATGGATCAACTTTGCAACACAACTTTAATAGAACTTACTCATTCAAGATGCATATAAACAACAACAATAAACAGTGAACAGAAAACACATAACACAGCAAATGATAAAGGAGTTCACCCCTCTCTTGGGCTACATCTATTGGTCCAGCTTCCAATGGATCTTTTGTATTATTTTCTCAAAGTGCTCAAATATGTGCTTTACAATGCTCAAAATGCCAAATAGATGGCTCCAATGGCTCCAGAACGTCCAAAAACCCCTAGCTAGGCTTTTTCGGCACCTTGTTTGGCCAAAAATTGCAGAAGATAGGCTTCCTGGAAGTCCCCCTTCAAACTTGCTATCTTTGCATTGACAAATTGCACCCTTCTTGGCTCAACCTAGCCCCCACACATATTTAAGAGTTAAAACTCAGCACCAGTCGCAACTGCGCAAACCGTGCAAACTGTAGGATGGTTACGGGTGCACCTAGCCCCTAACCACCAAGGCTATGGTCGTGTGACCCATATGACCACGCGCAAGTGAAAAAATAGGCCCCGTTTCCAAAAGCCAATGGTTAATGTACAAGTGGCGGGTCATTTGTATAACCATTGAAACCAAAATGTAAATCCACGTGCACGCCAACCATATAGAAATGGGTCATATGTTATTGCAAATACGACCGGGGGTTGGGGCTAAGCCCCAGCCCGGTCACGCGCCAACCATACACAATAACAAATTCAAATATATTCAAAATTGTTTATATAATAAGACTCATATGGTGGCGCGCCGGTTGGCGGCCCTTGCCAAGTCTCTTCCCCTGCCCGGAGGTCGCGGGGTCAAGTCCTGTCGGTTACAAAGATTTTAAACCAATATACATGTGACACGTGGTGGCCATTGATTGGGCCACGTGTCGCCATCTCGTTCGCTGCAAACAAGCCATGTCACATGCCAACTATCCAAATAACTACCTGCCATGTGTTGTACGACCTGCCACATGTCGTACGGCCTGCCACGTCAACGTCTGTACGGACTGTACATTCAGCATCCCTTTTTTTGCATGTTTTTCATTTTGAACAGAACGCGATATCTCTCGCTCCCGATGTCTATTTGAACCCAAATGAGTTGTGTTAGGTTCGTAACAATGAGGCCTACGCTCCCATTCGATTTGAAGCGATTCCAAGCACTTTGAATTTTGAGGAAAATTTGATCCCCTGGATCACACCTCCCCATTGGAAAGATTTTGGACCTCCAAAAGACTATTTTCAGTCTATCTGAAGATGAGCGTATAGATCCCTCACCTTTCCAACCTCAATCCACTTGGATTTGCTTGGATTTGTACCTTTAAGACCAACTCGAAGATACTCCACATTTCCTCGTTTTGAAGTTCGCATTCTCCTGTCAAGGATTGTATCGTCATGCAGTTCTGTAAGATATTCTGGGGAAAAATCATCTATAGAAGGAATATGAACATGCTCTCCTTGATCATCAATCAAAGGAGGCTCATACAATTTCAAATTCTCAACGTTAATAACTGCATACATTTGCATATAAGGAGGCAAATCTAAATGGAAGGCATTGTTACCAATCTTGTCAATAATCTTAAAAGGACCATATCGAATTGGTTTCAATTTTTTACCTT
>JZKD02S0837723.1:643528-662875 GCA_000966675.3 Picea glauca
CCAGCTTCCAATGGATCTTTTGTATTATTTGCTCAAAGTGCTCAAATATGTGCTTTACAATGCTCAAAATTCCAAATAGATGGCTCCAATGGCTCCAGAACGTCCAAAAACCCCTCGTTGGGCTTTTTCGACACCTCATTTGGCCAAAAATTGAAGAAGATAGGCTTCCTGGAAGTCCCCCTTCAAACTTGTTGTCTTTGCATCGACAAATTGCACCCTTCTTGGCTCAACCTAGCCCCCACGCATATTTAAGCATTAAAACTCAGCACCGGGCGCAACCGCGCAAACCGTGCAAACTGTAGGACGGTTACGGGCACACCTAGCCCCTAACTGCTAAGGCTATGGTCATGTGACCCATATGACCGCGCACAAGTGAAAAAATAAGCCCCGTTTCCAAAAGCCAATGGCTAATGTACAAGTGCCGGGTCATTTGTATAACCGTTGAAACCAAAATGTAAATATGCGCATGCGCCAACCATATAGCAATGGGTCATATGTTATTGCAAATACGACCGGGGGCTGGGGCTAAGCCCCAACCCGGTCCCGCGCCAACCATACACAATAACAAATTCAAATATATTCAAAACTATTTATATAATAAGACTCATACATTGGCGCACCGGTTGGCGGCCCTTGCCAAGTCTCTTCCCCTGCCCGGAGGTCGCAGGGTCAAGTCCTGCCGGTTACAAAGATTTTAAACCAATATACATGTGACATGTGGCGACCATTGATTGGGCCACATGTTGCCATCCTATTCACTGCAAACAAGCCATGTCACATGCCAATTGTCCAAATAATTTCATGCCACGTGTCATACATCCTTCCACGTCCGCGTCCGTATGGACTGTATGGACTGTACAGTCAGCATCCCTTTTTTTGCTTGTTTGTCATTTTGAACAGAATGTGATATCTCTCACTCCCGATGTTCATTTGAACCCAAATGAGTTGCGTTGGGTTCGTAACAACAAGACCTATGCTCCCGTTCGATTTGAAGCGATTCCGAGCACTTTGAATTTTGAGCAAAATTTGATCCCCTAGATCAAATAATTAACAGAGCACTTAGCAATTAATAGTCATTAGTCTTTAACCCTTATTCACATCGCGGTAAAAACCCTAATTACATAACAATGCAATATTCATCAAGTTCTAAACATATCTAACCATACAGCACTTAGCATCAACAGATCTAGCATTTATTCATGATATTAAGCACTAATCTACCACATCAGATGCATCTAACATATAGAAAGATTACAGCACTAAGCATAAATCGCATCAATCACATAAAGAAATCACAACATAGGATATACGTGGTTCACCCCCAATGTGGGGCTACGTCCACCAATTATTTGTCTTCTTTATTATCTTCTTTCAATATTCTTACATGCACAGAGCCACAAAACTAACTCTGCATAGGACAGAAGATCTGCGCGCACCTCGCCAGATCCTCCTTCCCTGAGTTAGGTCTAAGTACCAAGCCTCTTACAATCACTTGCACTTAGCTCTGCAAGTTTTAACACACAGTATGCACAAAGCCAATTCTTAGCACTTATCACTTTTCTTCCTCTTCCACTTACATCGCCTAGATTTATATTTATACATTACAAAAGGGGCCTACACATGGGTAAACCCATGGGCCAACATCCCATACCTTTTACATAAACCCTAAACCCAAAAATCCCACAAAAGGGGGCGAGATTCTGCGATCTCCGCTTAGCTCTGGTTCTCCATCTTGGACCAGTCTGTCGAAGTCCCCAAAAATGATCAAACACAACCAAGGTTCTGCAAAACTTGGTCGAGGGCCAACACATGTGTACCTATCCACCAGGAAAGGTCCTGCAAAAACAACAAGTACACCCTCCAGGGGTTCATAAGTCACAGGGATCATAACATGTAAATCACATCCAATAATTAAATTACCCAATCATGTGCATCAACCCCCCTTTACCCAGACAAATGCTCAAATATGTTATCCAATTTAACAAATCAGTTTTGGAGAAGGTATTAGGATGTCCTATTGGGATAATCCTCCTTAAGTTTGGGGTGTTTCCCAAGTAAGAACCAATCCAGGTCTTGTAAGTGTATGAGGTGTTGTGGGATAGTATTTGGGCATGGGGTGCAGTGATAACATGGAAATGTAAATATTACCTATGGGTGCCTTTATAGAGGGCGAGTTGCACCTTTTCATGGATGTCATTGTTTCCTAGCCCAATCATTGCCTTTTATTCTTAGCTTCATTGATATTTTTCTTTTATGCTTCAAGGGAAGAGTTGAGGGACATTGTCCTGGCTTGGTGACCAGATGTGACAACGTTATCCACAAACATTTCACGAAGATGAGAAGGATGGCTCGTCATGAGACCCCCTTTCTCTTAGCTATGCCACCAAGAGTCACTACCCTGGTTTGGTGACCATATAGATGGTAGTGTCATACCCCTACATGCCCATGGTCATAATAGGCCAACTCGTGATGAGAGATCATATCCACCAACTAATAATTTGAGTTTTTATTTATTTTATGGGTTTTGTTTTCTTACCGAGAATATTTTTACTTATTTCTCAGGAATACTTAGGCGAAGCATCTCAAAGGTTTCATTTTTGGCTTTTAACTCTTTCCAGCTACCTTTACCCTCTGGGCCTTTAGCCCCTTCTTCTCGCAAAGCAAGGTACAACCCTTCCTAGTGTGGAAAATCCCAATGCCCGAACAAAGGTAGGGGGCGACTAAGAGGAATAAACATGGAAAGTGGTAAGTATGGAAGGAATGGACGATGACCTTTCATAGACCCACCCAGTGGCAACCCATCCTAAAGGGAGATCAACTTACTAGGGAATCATGTCACCCTTCCAGGCATGAACAAGTTAAAGAGCATAATTTCCAAGAAAACTTTTTGAAATGAAGTAGAATCCAATGCAACATATTTAAGTGCTTCAAGAATCAGAGTGACACATACCATTATACCCGGACTCATTACCTCATGAAGCAAGACTTACTGCTACTTCAGGACCAGGCTGGTGGGATGGATATTGATGTTGTTGATAAATGGGATGCACTGAAGAAAAGAGGGGCCCTCCCAGGCCATGCTCAAGTCATCTGGCTCTCGTCACTCCATTTCTAGGACCTATGGGCCTCGAGACATGATCTCCTTAGTTATCCCTAGGGTATGGGATATTAGGGTAAAATAGTGATAACTTCTTCAGTGAGTATCCAAATTAAGTGAGACTAGTTGCATTGGATAGTGGACAATCTTTAGTATTTCTGGAGCAAGTTGCAGAATCCAATATCAGATATTGTGTGATTGGCATGCTTTACACGTACGCTCTCTTGGAAGGGAAAAAACCAGCAAGGTGTGTGGAAGTTACTATAACTTCCACTTGGCACATCCAATTTTGATCAGACCTATGGCATTGCGAAGAGGACATATCATAGAAATATAGAACAAAAGTTCAGACCCGGAAGGGACAAAATTTTAGAGATACACTAGAAGGAAGGTCATCCAAGAGGACAAACTCCAAATTAAGGTTTTTAAAGGTATGTAACTTACAATGGGCATAATTATTTTTGGAATATTTGTTTCGGATGATTTTAAATTTGTTATAAATATAGAATAGAGGAGTATTATTATTATTACTCCATATGGGTCCCAAAAATGTGACAACACCTATTAAACCTCCAGAAATCTCATCTATGACTCAAGAAGAAAATGAGGACATACATAATAGGCTATCCAAATTAGAGGAACAAATTAAGAATGTGAGTGAAAAGTCTAATAAGTGGGTAAACTCATAAAGAAAAATTTCAAGTAATGGAAGGGAATATGGATGGCATGGAAAAGAATATGGAGGGTATGGAAAACAAGATGTATGATATGGAAAATAAGATGGACGAAAATAAGAATGACATAAAAAGAGAAATAAAAAATTCCATGAAGGAAATGGAAAATATGGCTTCCCTGATATTTCAAGATTTAGATGAGATATTCCATAAAGGAGACATCAAAATGGAATGGACTCATGAAAATAAAGGTAGTACTCATGTTGAAAAAACTGTCAATAATAATCCATTTAGTGAATCTCACTCTAATAGTGGAGTTAATTCTGGCGGGGGTCCTAAATTCAACTTTCTCAAATTTGAATTAAAGAAGTTTGAGGGTACAAAGGTATTTACTTGGGTGAACCAAATAGAGGAATATTTTGAACTACATAATATTATGGATGATAAGAAAAGGATTCACATAGAAACCTTGAACTTTGAGATAAAACCATATGAATGGTATCAATGGATAGTGAAAAGGCAACCCCCTTTATATCACTACACTTGGGGTTTATTTACAAGAGACTTAGAAACACAATATGGGAAAGTTTGGGAACAAGGCTACTTCAGTCAATTGACAAGAATCAAGCAGTTAGGTGATATTGAAGAATATAATTTAGAATTCTTAGTACTGGCCACAAGGGTGGATAAACTAAGTGATGAACACTTGTTGGAAGCTTACATGGGTGGATTAAAAGAAGACACTAAACATGAACTTTTCTTAATACAACCTACAAGTATTATGGAAGCTATGCAAAATGCTCGTCAGATTCATGCCAAAAATAAGGCTACACACAAGTATAGCATTGGAGGCAGAGATCGTTTTGAGGGTCATAAGACAACCATATCTCAACCAACAAGGTTTACACCTCAAAAAATGGATGAAAGAAGATAAAAAGGACTATGTTTCAATTGTGATATCAAGTACAGTAAAGGGCATAAATGCGGTGAGAATAAATTATTCTACATAGACTGTGAAGAGGAAGAAGATAGTGTACCTAAACCAACAAGGTTGACACCTCAACAAATGGATGAAATAAGATCAAAAGGACTATGTTTCAATTGCGATAGCAAGTACAGTAAGGGGCATAAATGTGGTGAGAAGAAATTATTCTACATAGACTGTGAAGAGGAAGAAGATCAAGAATTGGAACTGTCACAAGACCCAAATATAAAATAGACTACTCCAAAAATATCTTGTCTTGATTTGGCCATCATCGTTACTCCACAAACCCTCAATATACTAATCTACAACAAATTTTGGGAAGAGAATGTACAACATGTTGACAGAGTATTACAACTATTGGAAGAGAAATAACTTTATGCAAAGCCTTCCAAGTGTGCCTTTGGGGTTCAATAAGTGGAATATTTGGGACGTATTGTATCTCATGAAGGTGTAAAATTGGACCCTACCAAAATTACAGCTATAAGGGAATGGATAATTCTCAAAATCTTGAAGAAACTTAGAGGATTCTTAGGATTGACAAGCTATTACCGCAAGTTTGTCAAGAACTATGGTCAAATAGCAGCACCTTTAACAACAATATTAAAGAAGGAAGCATTTTCTTGGACAGAAGAAGCAACCAAAGCTTTTGAAAAACTTAAGGAGGCTATGTGTACAACTCCCATCTTGACCACACCTGACTTCACAAAAACATTTATTGTGGAGTGTCATGCCTGAAGCCATGGAATTGGTGCAGTTTTAATGCAGGAAGGAAGGCCCCTTGCCTTTGAAAGCATACAACTTAAAGGAAAAAACTTAGTCAAACCCATTTATGAAAAATGAAGGTTGGCCATAATACATGCAGTTAAGAAATGGTGCCCCTACCTAATAGGAAGACACTTCAAGGTAAAAAAATATCATGACAGTTTGAAGTACTTTTTGGAGAAACGATTATCTTCAAAAGAGCAAAAAAAATTGGTTACAAAGATGTTGGGTTATGACTTTGAAATTATATACATAAAATGGAAAACATAATGTTGTGGCAGATTCCCTTTCCAGGAAAGAAAAAGAAATAGAAGGTTCACTATGTGTTATTTCTAGTCCACAATCGGATTGGGTGGAAGAAGCAAGGATACAATGGAATCAAGATCAAGAGGTATGCAAGATCATTCAAAAACTACATGAAGACCCCAGTTCAATATAAAAAAAATTATGGAATAATTATTTGCTATGGTATCATGATCGCCTATACTTATGTAAGAATTCCCAACTCAAACAGAATATCCTTTTGGAATTGCACACTTATCCTATAGGGGGACATTCAGGATTCTTGAAAACACACCACAGGGTTAAGAGGGATTTTTTCTGGAAAGGTCTTAAAAATGATGTTCAAAATTTTGTGTCGAAATTTCTGGTTTTCCAATAGAATAAGGGAGAGACAATCAAGACTCCATGTCTCCTACAACCATTAACTATACCAAGCCAACGTTGGGAAGAAGTTTCCATGGATTTTATTACAGGTTTACCAAAATCAGAAGGAAAGAACGTCATCATGGCAGTAGTGGATTGACTAACAAAGTATGTCCATTTTCGCTGTCTTTCCCATCCTTTTAAATAAAGCACAATAGCCGCAACATTCATGGAAACAGTCAAAAACTACATGGAGTCCCCAAGATTATTGTAAGTGACAGAGACCAAATTTTCATGAGAAATTTTTGGACTAAATTATTTTCTTGTTTTGGTACTCAATTGGCTCATATTTCATCATACCGCCCTCAATATGATGGGAAAAATAAGACTATGAATAAATGTCTAGAAGGAGATCTTCTTTGCTTTTAATCCGATAAACAAACACAATGAGTCAAGTGGTTTCCCTTAGCGAAATGGTGGTACAACACATCCTTCCACACTTCATCAAAAATATCCCCATTTTTGTCACTTTATGGATATCATCCTCCATCCATCACATCACCCTTGAAAGGGAATACAAAGGTTCAAGCAGTGGAGGACCACACAAGGAACCAACAAGAGGTCCTAAAACTGTTGAAGGACAACTTGGTTATGGCACAAAATAGGATGAAACAAAAAGCATATCAACATCGCAATGAAAGGGAATTTGAGGTGGGGGATTGGGTATTTCTAAGGATACAACCATACAAACAAATTTCCCTCAAGCAAAAAAAGAAGGACAATAAGCTAGCACCCAAATATTATGGCCCCTATAAGGTTTTGCAAAGGATTCAAAGTATGGCTTACAAATTGGAGTTGCCTCCATCTTCATGTGTACATCCAGTATTCAATATTTCTTGCTTAAAGAAGGTCATTGGAAACAAGACCTCATTCCAAACAATTTTACCAGAGCTCAATGAAGAAGGGAAAATCATACTAGAGCCAGAAACAATCCTTGAAACGAGAATTAAGAAGCTAAGAAATCGATCAATTACAGAGTACCTCGTCAAATGGAAGAACCTACTAGTGGAACAGGCGACATGGGAAGATGAGTTCTTCATGCAGAGGAATCTATGGTTAGACAAGTGTTGAGGACAACACTTGTTTGAAGGGGACATGCATGTTAATCCCTAGAAAAATCCCCATGATATGTATAAAACCCCTTACTATTCCCTAGATATTGAATTATTACATTTCTAGTAGATCGGCTAGAACCCTTCTTTGCACCATTTCAATTGTAACCTTTTGTATCCTATATATATATATATATATATATATATATATATATATATCAAGGAGATCTAGTATTAGGATCATCCTATCTCATCTCATATTGTCTTCTGAAGTTTATATATTGTAAAGAAGGTTTCCTCCTCAAAGTGGACTGAATTTTATTGATTGCTTATCATTTTTAAGGTGGTGGGTCATAACAAACACGTAAACCATCTCATGGTCTTCAAGACTTCGAGACTTCGAGGCTACGGGGTGTTTGGAGTGATGGAACTCACGAGCCAAAGTAGTTGAATGCACGAACCCTACCTTTCCCTATACAAGGTTTCTTAGATAATAAGTCTAATTAATTATATTATTGTATTTAATGTGATCAATCAACGTAATTTGTCATAATACACATTTATTGCAATGTATATTATATTATAATCCAAAATAATTCATTGTATTTAAAAATCATAATGTAATATAAATGGGTCCCCTCCGAGACTCCAGGTTATTTAAGCATGAAGAATTGCATGGAAGAGCCGAAGGTGAGGACCTGAATATCTTTCCTTCCTTTCCAATATTAAATTATTTATTGTAGAATTTTAAAACCTGGGCATAAATTTAGAGGGATATAATATAATATATTATATTGTATTAAGGTTTATTAAAATGGTTAAATGTGAATGAAACCATCTCTTTTTAAATATTAAATAATGGGGAAAGGTGTATAAGTGGGGCCACTTTAGGGCTTCAGTACTCCGAGGTGTTATCACATGAAGTTGTCCAGGGTCCCAATTGACAGTTGCGGGCGCAGATGAGCGATAAAGTGGAGTTTTCAGCAACAAGGGTCCTCCTTGTGCAGTTCAAAGTAGTGCCATCTACAAGCGCAATTTCAAGGACACCAAGGTTGGTAGGCAGATAGAAGCTTTGGGGGGGGCGCTAAAGTAGTTGGCACGCCCGGATCTCAGGTCCCTTTCAAATCAACAGCCTCAGATCATTTCTGGGCCGCAACATGCACGGACGTTAGAATTCAAGGGGCAAGCCAAAATCCAAACCGAGGTTTTGTGGGGTGGCTACATTACGAGAGGCAGTGCATTTTGGGACCGAAAGCGATGTAGGTCCAAACCGCTTTCGATGGCCCTGAAATCACATGCTCTTCTACAACGCCATATCAAACAACAACATGTGGTCTCCCCTTAATAGTCAAATCATATCCCGATACCGAGGGGATTCAGCCAATGAACAAGGATTGACTTTTGCGGCCACCTGCTTATTCAACACCCAATCCATCTGCGATAGGTGGTCTTCTGCTAGTCGTCTAGCCACGCTCCAATCCCGATGAATATCCAATTAATGAAGCAGGGATTGGTAGTTGAAACCTCAGCTCAATCCATAAATGGAAAGCATGGAATTTATGGCTAAGGGGACAGAGTTGTCAGCCCAAGGTATAGCAGTGGATTGTTTTTTCTTACAAGCCCATACTGAGCCAGGTTTGCGTCTAACAGGAGGAAACATGCACAGTCTGACAGAAGGTTTCACAGATGTAAATCTTTGAATAGGATGGCTATATCACACCTCTCACAGATAGATCAATTCAATATTTTGTTATGGTCGTCAACTGGTTGAGCAGAGCTCCCTATTTTGTAATATTTTGATAACAGAGTTGTATTCTAGTTTTGTATGAGACTTGATACTTTCACATTAATAGAAGTCAGTTTCTTTCATCTTTTTGTTTAAACTGTGCTGAAACACTCGTGCATGGAGGATCCATACAAGGGTTGTGGTTGTATTGTAATGTAGGTTTGATTATAATGTTGTTGTGACTTGTTCCAGTACTTTTCTTTGTTATATTATTTCCCCTTATGTTGAAATGCTCGTGCATGGAGGATCCAGACAAGTTGTTGTAGTTGCATGGTAATGGAGGTTTGATTATTATGCAGTTGTGATATATTTCAGTGTCTGAAACTTAAGTTCAAGAGTGCTCTTGTGCCTGAGTTTTTCTTCACCAAGCTGCTTGAAAGTCGGATGCCCATGGCAGACTTGTCCACCTCTCTCACTAAGTCTTCCCTCTACTCACGTTTAACCTTAAACCACTGACTGAAGTTAATGAGGACCTCATTTCCCTATGCATTTCTTGTCCAGTTTCTGTGTTAAAGAATTCTTGTACTGATTTTTGTCCATTTGACCTCCACTCATAAACCTACCTCCACAAACATTTTGATGTGTATTGGGATTATCCTCCTGCAATATGAGGGTGACTCTCAGTACTAATAATATTTCTTGGTGTCGTTTCTAGGGAATGAATTGAAAACATTTCCCTGGGATTGAACGATAAATAAATTATGATCCTGAAGGTGCATTAGAAATCAGCACCTTGAATATTGCAACTTTCATCTGGCAACTCCATTGTTTCAGTTGTGGCTCCCAAAGACAGACACACAAGGTCTACTCCACAGCTTCCTTTGGAAACACCTAAATTCGACCCAAAAAATATTATCAAGAAATGAAAGACCTCTCAAGAAGGGCTTTCCACTATTGTACGAGTTGATTCTGGTAATTTACATGATTCTTCTTTTAAAACTCCAATAGTTGCATCCGATTCTCCTTTTATACCATCTACTATAGTTCCCAGAAGTTTAGATTTTGAAAGATTTCCTATTGATTTCCCCCCTTCTAGTATTCATTTAGAAGGAGAAATTTTTGATGCCCCTGTTTCCCCTGATATTGTAAAGTGGTTTAGACCCCAGAGCTTAGAAGATTTTCCCACTTTGGGTTTTCCTACTCCTCCTCCTATCAAATTTGTTGTGTCCAAAGAGGGGGGAACTTCTTTTCCTTTGAATTCTATACCATTCTCCTCCAACACTCAATTGTTTCCATTTTCCCCTAGAATCATGGCTCTAGTCTTACCTGTCCAAACTCCATCTCCCCTTTGTTCCCCTACAGTTCACATCCCCATGGCAGGTGCTAATCCTCCTAGAAACATGATGGATGCCATAGTGGCCGCTAGATATGCCCCTCTTGTTTTACCTCAACCTATGAATTCTCTCCCAGTTGGAGACTACCTTAAGTACATGCCCAAGTTCATAGGGGAGCAAGACATAACTACAGAGGAACACCTTGCATCTTTTTAAAGTTATGCAGATAATCTTGTCATTGAGAATGAAGATGTATGGATGAGAGTCTTTGTTCATAGCCTTGATGGTGAGGCTAGAATATAGTTTAGGGGTTTGACTCTTGGATCTATTGATGGGATCGAAGCTCTGGATGATTCATTCTTGAGACATTGGGGGGATAAGAAAGATTTTCTTTATTATATTACAGAGTTTGGTTCACTTACGAGGAAAGAGGGGGGATCTATTTCAAACTTTTCAAAAATATTTAATAAAATGTACAATAAGATTCCCATTGAAATAAAGCCTACATAAACCTTTTCCAATATTACTTATGCTAACGCTTTTTACCCTAAGTTTTTCCTCCTATTGAGAGAAAGAAGAGTTACCTCTTTAGCTCATATGCAAGATGTATTCCATAAAGTAGAGTCTAATATATTGGAAGCTGACAAGCTTAGGAGTAAAGTTGATAGAGACAGAAGAAGAGGTAGGTCTGAAGCTTCAACCTCTGATTCCTCTACTTCCCACCCTCAAGTGGATGAGTTGAAAAAACTGGTAAAACCACTTTTTGCAGAAGTGGAAATGTTGAAATTTGAAGGAAAGTAGAGCTACAGGAACCCCCAGAATATTGATACTAGGGGTAATTTCAGGATACCAATTAATACCCCTCAAATCATCCAAAGAGATCAAATAAGTAGGGATAGGGATGATCAAAAAATCCTATCCCCTCTCCAAAATAACCTTGTTACTAATGAAGAAGGAGAGGAAGAAGATGATGATCCTGAAATCCATTGTCTTGGTGAAACCTCCTCATCTCCTCATTTAACCCAATCTGCATATGAAGAGTCTCTCATGGATAGCCAACTAAATGAGTTGAGCAAATGGGAAAGGACCAGTGGCAATCCAGATAGATACAACCTCATGTCCAAGAAGAAAGAAGGAAATCCTGACATTCTTGGTCAGCCTTCTAGAGCAGAGAATCCTCCTAAGAGTGTGGCAGCTAGCAACAAAGAAAAAGAGGCACAAAACCCCCAGCCAGTGGTTAAAATCCATATCCCATAAGTGAAGGAGATTCTGAAGCCTCCCTCCTCTTTTAGCTTTGAGAATGAGATTCAAAAGATTAAAATCCTTGTACCTTTTTAGAGCTAGTTAAGAATGAGGATTTCAAAAGGTACCTTTCCAAAATGTTGCAGCCTGAATCTTCATCTCATCCCACAGACTCGGTCAATCTCCAAGATGAAAAATCAGTTGATACTAGGGCCTTTGGTAGAGGATAGCAATGACTCCTCCCCTCCTTTCTATACCTCATTAAACATTCATGATAAAGTGTTGCACAACTGCTTGATGTATTCAGGGGCATCTCACAATCTCATGCCTAAGATTGTCATGGATAAGCTTGGGTTGGAGGTTACAAAAACCTACCATGACCTGTACTCATTTGATTCCAGGAAAGTGAAGCATCTTGGGGTTATTAAAGACCTGGATTTCTCTTTGTTCCAATTGCCAATTAAAAGTGTGGTCATCAATATTGTGGTGGTTGATGTTCCCCCTAAGTTTGGAATGCTCTTGTCTAGATCGGATCAAAAGACTAGGGGGGGATTTTCAGATGGATCTTTCATATGCCACCATTCATGTGTTTGGGGGGGAACATAGAAAGCTTTATAGGGAAGCACAACTTGCTTATATTATCAGTGATGAAGCAAATCCTACCAACCACCCCATTTTTGCAATTGACATTGATTTAGGAACCAGTACACTATAACTCACTAATGCTCCTCAAGCACCTATTGAAATCAGAAAGTAGCCTAGCACCTCTTGTGAAAATCCTCTTCCCGATACCTCTATTTGGAGGATGTTCTTTGATGGAGCCTCTTCTAGGGAGAATGTTGGTGTTGGGGTAGTCTTCATTTCTCTTGCCCAAGAGACCATATTCTTGCCTTACAAACTTGAAATTGAAACAAAAAACAATGTGGCAGAATATGAGGCTCTTGTGTTGGGTTTGAGGGATGCTAAAGACATGAAGATTGAAGAGCTAGCAATGTTTGGAGATGTTGAGTTGATTGTTCATCAAATCAGAAATCGGTATTAGGCTAAGCACCCCAGGTTAAAGGCCTACATAAACGAAGTCTGGGATCTTGTTGATAGTTTCTTCTTGGCTTTTAATATCTCATTTTTTCCAAGAGAGGAGAACATTGTGGCAAATTCCTTGGTTGTCTCAGCAAGCAATTTCAGGGTCCCTTTGCCCCCAAAGCTCAAGTATGAGGTGGAAGTAAAATATACACCCTCTATTCCTGACAATGTCAAACATTGGAAGGTTTTTGAGGATGATCTTGAGATAAAATGATTTCTTGAGACTATGGATGAGTTTTCTGCTTTACATATTGATCAAGATTAGGATATTGAAGAAATCCCTCATGCTGATGTTTTTATGAATAAAATTGTTGACCATCATATTGTTCATTTGCCTAGTAACCATATTCCAAAGGGACTAGTCCCTTTGGAGAGATTGTTTGATAGAAATGATGTTGTTGTAAAGGTTAAAGGTTCGACTAAAAATGTTGATGTGACTGAATGCAATTTGGGAACAGAGGAAGACCCAAAGTATGTTAAATTGTCTAGTAGCTTATCAAAGGAACAAAGGGTTGAATATGTCAAGATTTTGAAGGAGTTTTCTGATGTGTTTGCTCAGACTTAAGGACATATGACACAAACATCATGGAAGACAAAATCCCTTTGAAAGAAGAGGCCAAACCTTCAGGCAGAAACTCAGACAGATAAATCCCATGTTGCTACCTATTATGGAAAAAGAAGTGAAAAAGTTGTTGGATGCCCAGATCATCATCCCTTTGAGATATTCAGAATGGGTGGCTAACTTGGTGCCTGTGAGGAAGAAAAATGAGGAAATCAGTTTATGTGTTGATTTCGGGAATTTGAACAGGAGTTCCAAAAATGATAACTACCCCTTGCCAAAGATGGAGCACATTTTGCAGAGAGTGACCGGCTCATCTAGGATGTCCATGATTGATGGATTTTCTGGCTACAATCAAATCTATGTCCTTCCTGAAGATAGAGAAAATGCATCCTTCACTACTCCTTGGGGCACATTCATGTATGCTAAAATTCCCTTTGGAATGATGAATGCAGGAGCAACCTTCCAGTGAGCCATGGAAATTTCCTTCATTGGGGAGAAAGACAAATTTGTAGTAATCTACCTGGATGAAATTATAGTGTTCTCAAAAATCTGACAAAGAGCATTGTCATCATTTGAAGAAAGTCTTCCTGAAGTGCAGAAGTTTTGGTCTCTCCCTCAATCCTAAGAAATCTTTGTTTGTTATGAAGGAGGGAAAATTATTGGGGCATTTTGTGTCAGCAGAAGGGGTAAGAATTGATCCAAGAAAAGTAGAGGCCATCCATACCTTATCTTTTCCCAGATCCAAGAAAGAGGTTCAGTCTTTCTTGGGTAAAATCACTTTTCTGAGAAGATTCATTTCTAATTTTGTTGAGTTGGTTAAACACATCACAGCCATGCTTAGAAATGGAAGCAAGGTGAAATGGAATGTTGAGTCCATAAATTCTTTTGGTCGAATCAAAAGAGCTTTGACTGAAGCACCTATGCTCATCATTCTTGACTATTCTAAGAAATTTCTAATATTTTCTTTCGCCTCACCTGATACAATGGTTGTTGTTTTGCTACAGAAAAATATAGAGGGGTTAGAGCAGCCTATTTCCTTTTTCAGTAGAGCATTGAGGGATGTAGAAATGAAGTATGATATCATGGAGAAGCGGACATGTGCTCTAGTGAAATCCCTCAAGGCTTTCAGAATCTATGTTCTGAATTCAAAAATTGTTGCATATGTCCCTTCGTCCTTATTAAAAGAGATATTGATCCAGCTTGATATATACGGGAAGAGAAGCAAATGGATTGCTAAAATTCTGGAATTTGACCTTGAAATGAAGCCCACTAAATTGGTAAAAGGCCAAGGTTTAGCTAGGTTGTTGGCCGAATCAAACTGCAAGGATTTTGGGGTTAATTTCATGAACATAAACTCAAAAAATCAGCAAGTTGAGATTGTTGATGAAGACTCTCATGTCAGTCTCAAATTGACATATTGCATCTGGTATAAAGGCATCATATATTTTCTGCAGAAGTTGAGACCTCCTAATGGTTTAGACAAAAACAAGGTAAGAGCTTTGAAACTCAAAGCATCAAATATTGTCGCATTGATCAGGTTTTGTATTGGAAGGATCCTCTAGGAGTTTTGTTGAGATGTCTAGATCCACGGGAGGCCCAAAGAGCTATGATTGATTTTCATGACAGCTTATGTGGGGGACATCATTTCTGGAGTACCACAGCTTATAAGATCTTTAGAGCTAGGTACTTTTGGCCCAGCCTTTTTACTGATGTTTGTGCAAAAATTAAAGCTTGTGTCAAATGCCAAAGGTTTTTTGGAAAGCAACAGCTCAAATATTTGCCTCTGAAACCTGTGGTGGTTTCTGGAGCTTTTCAACATTGGGGTCTTAACTTCATTGGAGAAATCCACCCAACCTCAAGTGGTCAGCACAGGTGGATTTTGACTGCCACTGATTATTTCGCTAAATGGATAGAGGTCATTCCTACAAGAAGCTCCTCCCACAAGGTAATCATTATCTTTATTGAGGATATCATGTCCAGATTTGGTTGTCCAAGCAAGATTGTTACAGACAATGTTGCCTCCTTCAAAGTTGAACCATTGATCAAGTTCTGTGAGCAGTATGGGATTACATTAATCCATTTTACTCCTTACTACCCTCAAGGAAATGGTTTAGCAGAGTCTTCTAACAAAAGCCTCATAAAGATCATCAAAAAATCGTTAGAAGACAACAAGAAAGCCTGGGACTCAAAGTTGAAATTTGCATTGTGGGTTGACAAAGTTACAACAAAGAGGTCACTAGGTGTTTCCCCTTTTCAGCTTGTATATGGAGTTGAGTCTATTTTTCCTACTCAGCTTGCCTTTCCTGTGGAAAAATTCCTCCAGGACTACCAAGGAGAACCTGATGATATGGTTAGAAGGATACATCAGCTGGTAGAAGTACAACAAGCTAGGGAGAAGCTGCTTGATAAAGCTCAAGATCACCAGCAGAAAATGAAACGAGCCTTTGACAAGAGGGAAAGAAAGGAAAATTTCCAGCTGCGGGATCTGGTGCTCAAGTGGGATGCCCCTAAGCAAGAAAAATGTAAACATGGTAAATTCAAAGCCTTATGGATTGGTCCTTTCAATATTTCTGAAGTATTTTCAAATAACACCTATAAATTGCAGAGCTTGGAGGATTCTGAAGTTTTTGGTGGCCCTATCAATGGGAAATTTCTGAAGAAATGTTTTTCGTAAGCCATGATTGGCTTTCCACCATTGTAATTACCATGTCCTCTTTATTTTTTATATTAATAAGTGACCCCATAACCCAAAAGCTAAGGAACTAGAGCTACGCGTTCTTGGCAACTTGCAGGGAGCATGCCATCCCCTATGGATCCAATGTTATCACATGAAGTTATCCAGGGTCCCAGTTGACAGTTGTGGGCACAAAAGAGCGAGAAAGTGAAGTTTTCAGCAACAAGGACCATCCTTGTCTAGTTCAAAGTAGTTCCATCTACAAGCACAGTTGGAAGGACTCCAAGGTTGGTAGGCGGATAGAAGATTTGGCGGGGGTGCTAAAGTAGTTGGCATGCCCAGATCTCAAGTCCCTTTCAGATCAACGCCCTCAGATCATTTTGGGGCCGCAACATGCATGGACGTTAGAATCTGAGGGGCAGGCCGAAATCCAAAATGGGGTTTTGCGGGGTGGCTACATGGCGAGAGGCGGTGCATTTCAAGCCCGAAAGCGGTGCATTTCGACGACCCCGAAGTCACATGCTCTTATACAATACCATATCAAATAGCAGCATGTGGTTGCCCCTTAATATTCAAATCACATCTCTATCCCGAGGGGGTTCACTAATGAATGAGGATTGACTTTTGCAGCCACCTTATTATTCAGCACCCAAT
This sequence comes from Picea glauca, assembly GCA_000966675.3. Lineage (NCBI taxonomy): Eukaryota > Viridiplantae > Streptophyta > Pinopsida > Pinales > Pinaceae > Picea > Picea glauca. The sequence continues at coordinate 660,079 of JZKD02S0837723.1, forward strand.
CCAGCTACGACATGTGGTCTTTCGCTAGTCGTCCAACCAAGCTCCAATCCCGATGAAGATCCAGTTAATGAAGTAGGGACTGCTAGCTGAAACCTCAACTCAGTCCATAAATGGAAGGCATGAAATTTATGGCTAAGGGGACAGAGCTATCAGCTCAAGGTACAACAGTGGATAGTTTCTTCTTACAAGCCCATGCTGAGTCAGGTTTGCGTCTAACAGGAGGAAACACGCACAGTCTGACAGAAGGTTACACATACGTAAATCTTTGAATAGGATGGCCAGATCACACCTCTAACAGTTGTGAACTGAGCTAACTATAAATAGATCAGTTCAATATTTTTTTATGGTCGTCAACTGGTTGAGCAGAGCTCCCTATTTTGTAATATTTTGATAACAAAGTTGTTCTTTGGTTTTGTATGAGACTTGAGACTTTCGCATTAATAGAAGTCAGCTTCTTTCATCTCTTTGGTTAAACTGTGTTGAAACACTCGTGCATGGAGGATCCAAATGAGGGTTGTGGTTGTATTGTAATGTAGGTTTGATTATAATGATGTTGTGACCTGTCCCAATACTTTTCTTTGTTATCGTATTTCCCCTTACGCTGAAATGCTCGTGCATGGAGGATCCAGACGAGTTGTTGTAGTTGCATGGTAATGGAGGTTTGATTATTATGCATTTGTGATATATTTCAATGTCTGAAACTTAAGTTCAAGAGTGCTCTTGTGCCTAAGTTTTTCTTCACAAAGCTTCTTGAAAGTCAGATGCCCGTGGCATGCTTGTCTACCTCTCTCACTAAGTCTTCCCTTTGCTCACCTTTAACCTTAAACCACTGACTAAAGTTAATGAGGACCTCATTTCCCTATGCATTGTTTGTCCAGTTTATGTGTTAAAGCATTCTTGTACTGAGTTTTTTCCATTTGACCTCCACTCATAAACCTACCTCGACAAACATTTTGATGGGTACTAGGCTTATCCTCCTGCAATATGAGGGTGACTCTCAGTGCTAACACAGGGCTATGGGATATTTGAGAATAGAGGATGTGTTGGAGATCCGAAGGAGATTGACCCAAAGATCTCTCTCTCTCTCTCTCTCTCTCTCTCTCTCTCTCTCTCTCTCTCTCATTTCAAATATTAAAAAAAAATTGGATACCTTATAAACCTGGGCACAATATCCAAAAAGATGTATTATAATATATTTTAAATGAGTTATTATGATATTGGTGTGTAATAAAGTACCAACCCTCTTTCCCTTTTTAATTTAATATTTAATAACAAATCACGTGAAGTGTGGACCCTCCGGGAATTTGGGACTTCGAGACTCCGGGATGTTTGGGGTAATAGAATGAGCAAGCAATGAAGGGCCGAAGGGCCGAACCTACCCTCTCTCGCCCCAATGTTTGCACAAATATCGATATAAACATTTAAAGTGATTAATTATATTATAAAATTAATATAAACAATTATATTTACAACACTTTACAATATAAGTGGGACCCTCTCTGGAACTTCGGCATTCGGGAGATTTAGGTTCATAAAAGTATGACGAGATTTAGGTTCATAAAAGTATGACGAGAAATTTCGTCGAAGACCGGAGGCTTGGGTATTAATAGATCTTAATAATCCTAAGTGCTCCTTTGATATGTTTAATCATATTATAATATAATTAAATAGAATTATATTATAATATAATTAATAAAAGAACAAGTTAATAATAATAAATCTTAAATTGAATATGGTTAATCATTTCCCCATTAAATAAATATGTGTGTGTGTGTGTGTGTGTGTTAAATTACATGAAAATTCGACATGGAGTTGAGTGTCAGGGAGGGATTGAATTATATATCTTAATTAAGGTTAATCAAATTAAGTATATTATGGAGAAATTAGCCTCATTATGTTCTAATATAATTACTCATAATTATCATATGATTAATCAATTGAGTTAGTGCTAAACTACTTCTAAGCGGGAGAAAGAGTAGGTAAAACTTCAGTAGTTACTGGGCCAGGAGTATTAGTCTAAGCAAAAATTAATTACTGGATAATTAGTTTATGGAGAATAATTATCCTTAATGAGGTTTAAGTAATTAATTACCAAAGAATAGTATTTTACAAAATATTAATTAATTGTTTTAATTAGACTATAGGAGAGGGACAAATGTCATTCTCTAGTCGAGCAAGCCTAAGCGCCCTCTAGTGGCATGGCGAGTTGATGTTGACTAAGAACATCAATGTGATGGTGCATGTTAATCTTCAATGGGTTGACAAGTTGAATGGGGTCCAGTAGGATTGGTAAACCTTAGGTGTCGAATGGATCCTAACTGTAGGTCAGGAGATCTGCCATGCATCGAGACTGTTGATCGAGAAAAAGGGAATATTCCTCGATACCCTTTTCATCAGAGGTAAGCGAAGAGTGGGATGGGGGAAGGCCCGAGTTACGATGGATACAAGCCTCCATGGATCGAAGTTACACTAGGGTAGTGATATGAAAATAGAAGGCTGACTTGTTATGCTATGCAAGCACCCCTACTTCATGAAAATAAAACTTTACAGGACCTTGCTTCATGTGTATAAATATGCAAAATAAACTTATGTGTTAAGTTTATGCTTCTTCCTTTAAATGTTCATGTATCTTCTTGTAAATGTTTATGTAAGAGGATATGTTCTTTTGAATGGTTAAATATATGCTTGAAATGAAAACACATCAACACAAATTGCAGCAAATAAACCATCAAACGCACAACAAGAACAACATGATAAAGGAGTTCACCCCCCTCCGGGCTACATCTCCTTGAGCCTC
>JZKD02S0837723.1:688547-720038 GCA_000966675.3 Picea glauca
AAGGTAGAACGATCGGGGGGGTCCAGAAAGATTTGTCCACCGTAGATCTAGGCGCGATCATCTGGGCCGTTGATACAACAGCGGTGCGATAGACAGTTTGAAATGCACCGGTGCGAAGTGTAATTAATGACGTGTCGGGGCGGTGTGTAAGTAATAATGCATTGTAAGACAGTTAAATTTGCATAATGCAAATGCAAACATCTGTATTTAAATTTTTCATATATTTTTCTTTGCGAAGGAAATAACGGAGTTCAGTCTTCGATACTTATCTCAATTAAATGCACCAGTGCATTTTGTTTATACATACACACCAATACATTTTCAAATGATAAAGCACACCAATAGAGGAGAGAGGGAAGGAGATACACTGAGTGAGAGAGGGAGGGGGATACAAAGTGAGGGGGAGAGAGTGGTAGCTATAAGAGAGAGATATAGGGGGGGATATAGGGAGATAGGGGGAGGGAAGAAGGAAGAGAGCGAGAGAGGGGTTGAGCATCAAATTCACATTTTCTATGTTCGAGGAGGATATTTTCAAAGATCGAGTAAATTTTTTATATTTTGTAAAGCTAGATTAAGATTTCTTGTATAGCTCGGCAAAAAAAACCAATGATATTATATAAAAAATTAGTGATTTTTTAAGTTTGTTGTAAAGTTATAAAAGTTATTCGAAGTTATGTTTGAAGGTAGATTGTTCTATGCTACCCAAGATTATGGTTTTTGCCTCAAATGGAGGAGAGAAATAATTACAGGATGGTACTAACTCGGTAGGAACCCGAATCAAGCACCCAAAAACCTATATTCTCATTGACTTCCTCATTTTCAAGGAAGTTCCTAATAACCTGAGCATTTGCTTCAGCCAGATCTAGTTTGACTTGAAATTTCGACAAAGTGTGATCTCCATAAACTTTGGCAACCTGAGTAGTAGCATCTTGTGTTTGTCGAGCTAGGGAGCCACCTCTGTGGCGTCGAGCTTGGTGATGTTGAGAACTGTGTGGAATTAGAGGGTTGAGGGAGAAGGGGACATGTAACATCCCCACTATAATCCCCAAGTTTAATTAATGCTTAATGTAGATGTAATGTGTGGCTACGGACAAGCGATGTAATATGAGAATTGTATTTCTATGTTTAATAAAAAAATGTGATGTCAGTTGCTAAGGGGACATAGACAAATATGGGGGATGAATTAATCCACAAGAGAGGGAAGGGTCTAGGAGAATGGCCAAGAGGGGTCCAAGGGGGAAATACCCAAGTATATTAATTCAACCCATTTTCCCTAAAATTGTTATTTGTATATGAACCTTCTAATTTCTGATTGTGTGTTCTCAAAGCTAATCATTGAATACATGTAAGAGGGTGGGTGTGAGTGGTCACATCCCAAAGTTATTATGCACATGGGGGTTGAGTACAATCAACTTGGGGAAGTGTGTGTGTCAAGAAAGGAAATCCAAAGGGAGGAATTCATATGGGTTGGGACAACATTTTTAGGGAGTCAAGCTTTGTGCATAAAGGGCAAGTAGAGAGCAAAAAAGAGAGCTTGGAGTTGGTGCAGTCATGGAGGGAAAATTTTGGAGCATGTTGGAGCATATCTAGAGTGTTTTGGAGATGAATATTGAAGAGTCAGGTTGTCAAGACTAAAGAGTGGACTCTTGAGCGACTGGCACGAAATCACAAGTGTTTACTGGTGGTTTCTAGTAGTTTTCCTAGCAGTGAGTTCCCTTGAATTCCCAGCTAAGAGATTCCTAGCTATTTGTGCCATAGAGACCCTAATAAACGAATGAGATGCCTAAGGGACCGAGATCAGTGAAGGGGTAAATTTCTTGGGTTGGGTGGGTCAAGAGGAAGAGAGTTGGTGGAAAATTAGAATAGCTATAGGAGAATACCAGTGGGTTGTGATTTTTATGAGCTGTTAGTGTAAAGTGAGAGACCACCCTCTTTTATGGATTACTAGACTCATCTCGAGGGTGACTAACTCTTGATATTTGGAAGAGTCAATTTATGGTTGGGTGGAACGTTCGTCCCAAGTAGATGGTTGCACATATATTTTAAAGATAAGTGTTTTATTATGTTGTTGTGTTGTATTATGAGTTTATTTTTTATGCATCAACTCTGTAACTAAGAATGATTTATATGTTGTTGAAATGAGTTGTTAGTTGCATTTCATGTCTATTTTAGATTGATGTAAATGCATTAAATAAATGGTAATATACAATAGTTATTTATGGCTGTAATTCATAGTTGAAAGCTATAGGAAATCAATTTATTAGAAGAAAGTTTTAATTTATGAATATTTTGCACCTTAATGTCCCTTGGTTGGGCTTGGTGATGTTACATTATGGTATCATAGCTTTGGTTCAAACAATGGGCTTGTATGGACCAATATGCCTGTGAATTTGACAATTCTCTATTGTAGTTGTTGTCTATGATGAATTTGGGGAAAATGGTGAAATATCAGAGAGAAATCTCCAAATTCATGAGCAAATTCAAGTCAAATATGCCTCAAAACCATCAAGGAAAAGTTTAATGGAGTAAATATGCAAAGTTGCAAGGCTAATTTCGACCTCGAAGGTTGAAATTCACATTTTAACGATCACTTCTAGTGTTGGGAAGAAGTTGTGGAATTGACGATTGAGATTGTGATTGATCTCGAGATTGATGACTGAGATTCATCTTGATAAATTTAAAAAATTTATAAGGTTTGACCGTTTGAAATTTTGATCGAATAAATGACCATGATTCATTTTTAGTCGTTTGGTGAAGTTAGAGAATTGATGACTGAGATTCATTTTCGGTCGTTAGGAGGTTGGGGCTGATTAACGACTAGGATTCATTTTGGGGGATTTTGAAATGGATCAGATCGACGGTTGAGGTTCGTCGATAGAGTTGAGAAAAGATTGGTGAATCAATGGTTTAGATCATTTCGATTGGGAGATTGACGGTCCAGATCAATAAGAGAAAGGTAAAAAAAATTCTAAGTGTTGAAGTTCACCAAGAGAAATTGTCGATAGTCAATGGTCGGGTCGAAAAAAATGGCGAAGAGTTTGGTTTGGCTAAAATACATCTCTGACTGTCAATGGTCGATAGTCAGGCATCGGCCAAATCCAGTGAAGTATTTCAATCACCAATGTAAACCGACGATGGTTGATGGTTCAATGGTTGGGCGTTGGCCGATTCAACGAAGTGTTTTGAATCAAGCAAGAAAAGTTTTCAATGGCCGATGGAATAATGGTCAGGTGTCGGCCGAATTCGACGAGGTGTTCGAGTCATCCAAGAGAATCAGTGGATGGTCGATGAAGGGAAGAGGGTGATGATGTGTCATGCCACATCAATGTCCATGTGTCGTGCCATGTCAACCAAGTTGACACCTCAGGATGATGTGTCATGCCATGTTAGCATCCATGTACCATACCACATCAACAATTGCCACATCACTCCTAAAGTCGTCAATGGCCTATGGTCGAGTGGGACAAATTGAGGAAGTGTTTCATCAGTCGATGGGGATGACCAATGACCGATGGGGCAATGGTCGGGCGTCGACCGGATTAATGAGGAGTTTTCATTCACCAACAAATATCATCGATGGCCGATGGTTGGGTCAACCGGTTTAGAGTTCTGTACAAATCAGTTGTCAAGAAGTTGGGACGATGACGGACGACTGAGTCGGTAGTTTAGGGAGAGTGTTGTGTATGCCAAAGGATAATGTCAGTCATCCATGGCCAAGGGAGAGCATATCAATGAATCATATTTCACCCAATTTGAGATCAACATATTATATTTAAGGGTTGTTAATGCAGTAGTAAAACAATCAATTTATGCAAAATTTTGTGGTTTTTGAAGGTCATTAATTTGTGGGGCATTTTTAAGGGCCTAAATGACATTTTTATCTAATCAAAACCCACAAGAACAGAGTGTACTAAGGAACACTTTGTCTCTTCATCTCAAAGAAAATAACTCAAAGAGAGTTATCTAATGAGCTAAAATGTTCGCAAAAAAAACCTCATATGAGAAAGTTGTGGATTTTAACCTTGTACAATATTTACTACAAACAAATTTTCAGTAAAAGAACAGAAAATATACAATGGAAAATACACACATTACACAGAGATTTTTCCCCTGGAAACCTAATCCGGAAAACCAACATATTCTATATTCATTCATTGTGATACATTGTTTACAATACAATATACATATAGGAGCCAACGGCATCCAAAACCCTAACCCAATGACCTGGATTAGTCAACAACCCTAATTTTTTAACTAGAAATAAAAAACCATCAACAAAAACTATGTGCTGAAAAACCGCCCAACAATGGACACGAAAATTGAGGCAACACGAAAAACAAGGCAAAAATGCGACATGTTTCCTGAGGCAAAAGAAAATAGTGTTATAGTCGTGTAAAGAATATAACACATACCCAACATTCTCCCACTTGCTGTTTTATTTGCATACAGGGGGTTATAGGGTTACATAGTCAACAATCCAGGGCAACAATGCCCATGGATCCTCTACACCAAGAAAACTTCTCAGTGCTCACATATTTTGTTAATGAATCTGCAACATTCTTCAAAGTTTCCACCTTCATCAACAATACTTTATTTTCTTCAACCATGTCTCTCACAAAGTGATATTGAATATCAATATGCTTTGTCTTTGAATGATAAGTCAGGTTCTTCGCTAGAAAAATTGCACTCTGACTTTCACAATCTATCCTTACATCTTGTTGTACCAACCCAATACCTGAACACGATCTTTGTAACCATACTACTTCCTTACTTGAATGAGTGGTTGCCATGTATTCAACTTATGTAGTTGAAAGTTCCACTACAACCTGTCTTTTGCTCATCCAATTGATTGCTCCTCCAAATAGGTTAGACACGTACACTCTTGTAGATCTCCTACTATCCAGATCTCCATACCAATCTACATCCACAAAGACATGTATGTCCAACACTCTATCTAATCCTGGTCTTCCTTGGTATCACAATCCATAGCTAGAAGTGCCACGCAAATACCTGAAAACCCTTTTTACTACTGTCCAATGCTCCTTCACTGATTTTGACATATACCTACTCAAAACTCCCATTGCATGTGCAATGTCCGGTCTAGTATAGACCATTGCATACATCAAACTCCCAATTGCACTCGCATATGGAACATGAGACATGTCCTCCTCCTCTCTGTGTGTCTTGGGACACTAATCTGCAAATAACTTTACACCAACAAGAATAGGGACCTTGACCGGTTTACATTCCTACATATTAAACCTCTGCAATATTGTCTCGACATATTTTCTATGATTTAACGAGAGTTTCCTCTTTCCAACCTCTTTTAATTTCCATGCCCAAAATGAAATTTGAAGCACCAAGATACCTCATGTCAAATTTAGAGGACAACTGAGTTTTCACATCCTAGATAATCTCCTTGTTGTTTCCTATCAACAACATATCATGCACATACAAGACCAAATAAATCAAATGATCACCAATTAATTTAAAATACACACAGTGATCCTCTTTGCTTCTTATGAAGCCAAGTCCCAGTATATAAGTATCAATTTTTTGATACCACATCCTTGGTGATTGTTTTAAACCATACAAGGACTTTTTCAGCTTGCATACCAACTCCTTCTTTCCCTTCACAACAAAACCTTCTAGATGCTTCATATAGGTTACTTCTTTCAGATCCCCATGTAGGAATGTTGTCTTCACATTCATCTGTTCTACTTCAAAATCAAACGCAACAACAACAAATAACATAAATATAATAGAAGCTAACTTGACAACAAGAGAAAAAATCTCACCAAAATCAATTCCCTCAACCTAGGAATAACCCTTTGCTACTAACCAAGCTTTGTATTTCTCCACTTTGCCTTCTGCATTCAACTTCTTTTTAAATACCAATTTGCTGCCAGTGGGATTTATTCCAGTTGACAACTCCACTAGATCCCAAGCCTCATTCTTATCCAAGGCTACCATTTCTTCATCCATGGCCTTTTTCCAGAGTTTTCCATCCTCTGAATCCACTTCCTCCCTGACAGTTCTAGGATCATCATCAATAATAGACAATGCAAAATTTGAACAGAAATCAGATGGAGTATACCTTTCCGGTAGCCTTCTTTCTTGAACCGATGTCCTCAATACTAGAGTATGCAGATCTTCTTCTTATTCATGTTCTTCTGTAGAGTATGATTCATCATCCTTTAAATCAAACTCTATTTTCTCTGGTCCTTCCTTACTTGGTAGGACTTCCTATTTAACAACATCCTTCATTTATCTAAATACCACATCTCGACTATACACAACCTTCTTAGTTTCTTGGTTCCAAAGCTTATAACCTTTGAGACCATCTTTATACCCAATAAAGATACACTTTTCAGCCTTCTTATCTAGCTTACTCTTGTTTTCCTTTGGAACATGAACATAGGCCTCACAACCAAATACCTTGAGATGTGTGAGAGAAGGTTTCTTACCAGTCCATACCTCTTGTGGAGTCTTGTCATCCAATGATGATGAGGGTGATCTGTTGACCAGGTAACATGCAGTACCCACTGCCTCTGCCCAAAATTCTTGCCCTAACCAGGCACCACTGAGCATGCACCTTGCTTTTTCCATCAGCGTCATGTTCATCCTTTCTGCAACTCCATTATGATGAGGTGTATATGGAATATTATTCTTCCTTTCTATACCACACTTCTTAAAAAAATCTTCAAATTCATTCCCTCAAAACTCTTCACCATTACTTATCCTCGACACCTTAATTCTTTTCTTTGTTTGATTCTCAAAAAGAGCCTTAAACTCTTTAAAACCGTCAAAGACTTCATATTTATTCCGAAGGAAATATATCCAAGTATTCCTCGAGAATTAATCTATAATTGAGACATAGTACACAGATTTTCCTAATGATGGAACCGACACAAGTCCAAACACATCACTGTGAAATAGATGTAAAATTCCTTCTTCTCTCGTTGCACCAGAGGGGAATCTTACCCGATTCTTCTTCCCATATACACAATGTTCACATAAATCAAAATCTAGAGAGAAGTTAGACATACCTTCAACGATACCTTTACCATGTAGTAGTCGAAGACCCTTCTCTCCGATATGCCCCAGTCTTTGATGCCAGAGCATAACCTTTTCTCCAAAGACTTTAGGATTTATTTCTTCTTCAACTCCAATACCAGGAACAATGGAACTATTACACCCATCACTAATAGTGCTTCCTTGCAGCTTATACAGAGTTCCAAACTGAACTCGCTTTAGCAGCACCATTTCTCCTTGAACTATCTTGCTTGTTTCCTTTTCAAATATTGTTTTTACCCCTGCATTGTCCATTTTCCTTACAGAAATCAAATTCCTGGCCAATCTTGGGATGTGCAAAACACCAAGTAGTGTTCTAATCCTTCCATCTATGAGCCTTAACTTGACTTTTCCTCGACCATTGATTTTGGTTGTTGAGTCATCACCTAGGAAAACATTACCTACATCATACCTTTCATATTCATAGAACCACTCCATGTGGGGAGTCATATGAAAGGATGCACCCGAGTCAACCAACCATGCCTCATGATCTACATGTGTGCTTGAAGAAGCCAAGTACACATCCCCTCCTTCCTTGGAGGTATTTTCTTCTTTAGAAGGATTTTCTTCAGTTCCCTTCTTTTCCGAAACTTTGGATCTACACCGCTTCTTGTAGTGCCCTTCTTTTCCACATCTCCAGCATACCTTTACAAACTTTCTGGGAGATTTAGATATACCCTTAGGCTTAGATATCCCACTTGAGGACTTAGATCTATTTCTTTCCTGAGAGCGTCCTCTTGCAAATAATGCATCTATGCTCTGTCCTTCCATGTTCTTCCATCTCATCTCCTCCAACAACAAGGATGAGACCACTTCATCAAACTTCAAGGAAGTTGTATTACTACCTATGGCCACAACCACACTATCCCACAAGTCTGGTAAAGAGCACAGTAAACTGATACACTTATCTTCATCTGAAAGTTTAATCTCAATAGATACTAACTAACTTACCATAGTATTGAAGGAATTCAAGTGCTCTTCCACCGAGTCTCCATCTCTCATCCTCAGGTTATACAACTTCTTTCTCAGAAATAGTTTATTTACTAGGAACTTAGACTGATACAACTTCGACAACTTATCCCATAAATCCTTGGTTGTAGCTTCCTCTGACACATTCAGAAATATTGAATCTGAGAGACACAGTCGGATTGTGCTCTTCACCTTTCGATCCAACTTTTTCCAGTCATCTATTGAAGTTCCTGTAGGTGCAGTACCCGGATCCACTGCGATCCACTGATCTTTGTCCACCAACAGATCTTCCATCTTGAGCTTCCATAGCTCCAAAATTTTCCCATTAAACTTCTTGATCTCCATTTTCGAACTGCTCACCATTTGTTTTCACCTAAAAAATCAATACCACAGATCTCCCACAATAACAAGGCTTATCACAGTCTCGAGCCACCCTTGACCACAAAGGCGTCCCCCTGAAGCCAACAAAGCTATGATACCAAATGTAGATTTTAACCTTGTACAATATTTACTACAAATAAATTTTCAGTAAAAGAATAGAAAATATACAATGGAAAATACACACATTACACAAATATTTTTCCCCTGGAAACCCAAACTGGAAAACCAACATATTTTATATTCATTCATTGTGATACATTGTTTACAATACAATATACATATAGAAGCCAACGACATCCAAAAACCTAACCCAATGACATGGATTATTCAATAACCCTAATTCCTTAACCAGAAATAGAAAACCATCAGCAAAAACCATGTGCCAAAAAACCACCCAACAATGGACACAAAAATCGAGGTGACATGAAAAACAAGGAAAAAATGCAACACATTTCCTGAGGCAAAAAAACATTATCGGGGGTGCTGCCTATGAACCCCCGCACAGGGGGATATATCCCCCTTGTAACTCTTGAAGGGGGGGCCTAGCGCCCCACCTCAAACCCCCCGACGCTCTCGATGCAACGCAACAGACACTAGAGCTAGTCGTGCAAAGAATATAGCACATACCCAACAAAAGTTGCATCCAAAATAGTAAGGGTAAAAGTTTGGCACAAATTTACTTCTAGAGGGAATAACTTCGTGCTCAGAAGTCCATTTGGGGCACATGAATAGTTTTTGGAAATATTATGAACCATAGAATACAACCATGGAGTCATATTTTGGATTTGGGTATGTAAAATTGTGTTGGGAAAGAAATAAACCACCTATAACATACAAGGGTAAATTGGGTAAAACAACCTAAACTTCTTCAGTCCATAACTTTTAGCTCGGAGCTCAGATTTGAGAAAAAAAATATTCATTCGAAAGGTCTGGAGAATTATAAGACATCTGTCGACCCAAAATTTTGAATTGGGAAATAAAACTTCTCATAAATTAATAAAGATATTTATGTAGAAGTAAATGAGTGGAAAATTGCAGCATGTGGATGTTTTAACTTTTCACTCAAAACTCAAATTGAAGCATGGGTATAGCTGTTGGAAATTTGTTTCAAAGAGGAATGCATAAAGGGAATCAGAATTTGAATTGATGCATTTTTTCCTTCATAAATTAATGAATAAATAACATGTATTCTAATAGATGAAATGCTTTTTGCTATGCATGTTTCTAATAGTAATTATTGCATGCACATTTCTTGTAGAACTAGAGGTACATGAAAGAAAATTTGGTTTTTATATGAGGACTGGAGTTATGGAAGATTCTCAGGGATATTACAACAATGAGGAAGAGATCATAGGTATGCATGCCAGCATGGGGAGTGTTGAGACATAGTCAAATGGAAGAAGAGATAGGCAAGAGCTTGTTACTATGAGAAGCCTGCATAGAGAAGTGAAAAGCTATAGAGATGACAATGAAAGGATTATGAAGACTCACAAAGAGATACTTCAAATCTTGAATATGTTGCATAATCAAGTTAACAAGGACTCCAGCACTAAGAAAGCAGTTAGTGCTAGACAAGTGTTAGCATCTAGATCCCAAAGCAAAAGTGATGATCGCGAAAATAATAACCAGTCAAGAAGCATGAGCAAGCGCCATCATTCCCCAATGAAATCCACCAAAATAACTCATGCTATTTTTGGGATAGGAAGCAGCCCAAGTGTGTCTCTTATCCATTGGTAGAGGAGAAGGTTTAAGCAAGATATTTTTCAAGGTGAAATCAAGAAGATTAAGCCACCAACTTTCAATGGTGAGCACAAGAAGGGAGAAGAGGTTGAGGCCTGGCTGTTGGAAATGAAGATTCATTTGGGAAAAGGCCAAGGAAACAACATGTACAATGTTGGGGATGTGAGGGAAATCACTTATATAAGGACTTCCCTCACAAATGATAAATAATGAGGATTGTCCATGACATTCAAGAGGCTGAAGCAGTGGAAGACATGTGAGGAAACATGCCAAGGATTTATGCAGCCTTGGACAACAAGAAAGAAAAATATCAATCCCCCAAGATTGAAGTGGAAGATAAGATCAATAACCATCCCATAACAATTTTAATTCATTTTGGAGCTAGCCATAGTTACATAAATTCTAACATTGTTGAAATATTTCAATTACAAAGGAGTAAGCATAAGAAATATTGGTTAGTTCAATTAGCCACATGATCTAAAAGGAAAATCAATGAGTTAGTTAAAGATTTTCTGATAGACATGAATGGACTCAACACAAAGGTATATGTAAAGATCATACCATTGGGTTCATATGATTGTATAATTGGCATGGATTGTTTGGAAAAACATCATGTTGTCCTAGACTATTACAGCAAGACAATCACTTGTCTTAATGAGGATGGGAAGTAAGGAAAGGTTCAAGGCATTCCAAGAGTTGTATTTGTAAGGGAGATTTCAGATATGCAATTGAAAAAGAGTTTCAGGAAGGGATGTCATATTTTTGCATCCCATATGGAAGAGGCAGCCAAAGATAAAGTGGAAAGCATTGAAGACCACCTGGTTTTGAGGGGTTTTGAAGATGTTTTTAGAGAAATCCTAGGATTGCCATGAAAGAGAGACATTACTTTCTCTATTGATTAAGTTCCCAAAGCTACCCCGGTGTCCAAGACACCTTACATGATGGGGATGCCATAATTGAAGGATTTGCAGATGCAACTTGAAGAATTGTTAAAGAATGGGTATGTATGCCCAAGTGTGTCACCTTGGGGAGCCCTGGTTCTTTTTGTTAAGAATAAAGATGGAACATTAAGGTTTTGTATTGATTTCATACATCTAAATAAGGTCACCATAAAGAACAAATATTTTTTTCTAAGGATTGATGATTTGCTTTATCAGCTGAAAGGTGAAAGAATATTTTCGAAGATTGACTTGAGATTAGGTTATCATCAAGTAAGGATAAAAGAAGAAGATATCAACAAGAAATCATTCAATAAAATATATTGACATTATGAATTCATGGTAGTTCCATTTGGACTATCAAATCCACCAATATTTTTATGTTCCTGATGAATGGAGTGTTCAGAGAGCACCTGGACAAGTTTGTAATTGTCTTCTTAAATGATATACTCATCTACTCTAAGTCGGAAGAGGAACATGAGCAACATTTAAGAATGGTGTTGCAATTTCTAAGAGAGAATAAATTGTGTGCTAAGATAAGCAAGTGCATCTTTTATCAAAATAATAGTCACTACTTGGGGCATATAATTTCAGCAGAAGGGACAACCGTGGATCCTGAAAAGATAGAGGTCGTTAAAGGATGACCATTACTAAGAAATGTCATAGAAGTCAGATCATTGATGGGTCTTTCCAGTTATTATCGAATATTCTTAAAAGGATTTTCAAAGACTGCAAGTCCAATCACATATTTGAAAAAGAAGGGAGTGAAATTTGAATGGACTTCCAAGTGTAAAGAGAGCTTTCAACAACTAAAGGAAATTTTAAAAAGTGTGCCAATTTTGTTGTGTGCACTGATGCATGCAAGGAAGGGCTCGATGGAGTTCTTAGTCAAAAAAACCATGTAGTATGCTATGAGTCCAAAAAATTAAAAGAGCATGAGAGAAATTATGCTACCTGTGATCTAGAGTTAGCAACAATTGTGCATGTATTAGAAATGTGGATACATTACCTCATGGGTAAGAAGTTTGAGCTAAGGACAGACCACTGTGATCTGAAGCATTTGTTTGGACAACCAAGATTAAATGTTAGGAAAACTATATGGATGGAATTTCTGAGTGAGTATGATTTTGAAATTAAGCATATAAAAGACAAGGAGAATCAAATGGTTGATGAACACAATAGGAGATCTCATGAAGTGCATATTGTAGCCATCAACATGTACAAGTCAAATCTGAAAGACTAAATTGTTGCAGCAATAAATTCATATCATCTTTATCTAAAAATAAAAGAGATATTACAACAAGGTAATTTTCAACATAAATTTAATTCTTATGAGCTGAGAGAAGATGGAGTTCTCATGTACAAAGGAAAAGTATATCTCTCGAAGTCCAGTGAGATAAAAAATGCAGTGTTAAAGTAAATGCATAATGTGTCGTATGTTGGGCACCCAAGATATCATAAGACAATTATAGTCGTGAGAAGCCAATACTTTTGGCCAGGAATGAAGAAAGAAGTGTCTAATTACATAACTAGATGTATAGAGTGTTAGAAAGTGAAGACTAAACATTGGCATCCAGGGGATGCTACAACCATTACCCATTCTAGAATGGAAGTGGGAAGTTGTTACAATGGATTTTATTACAAATGTTACAAAAATAGTGAAGCAGCATAATTCTATCATGTTGGTGGTGGATAAATTCACTAAGGCAACACAATTTATTGCGGTGAAGACTACACACAAAGCATTAAATATTGCAGAGATATACATGAAGGAAGTTGTTAAGCTACAGGGGGTGCCTAAGGAAATTGTTTCAGATAGAGATCCAAAGTTTACTTTGAATTTTGGAAGCGTTTGTTCAAATGCTTTGGGACAAATCTAAATCTCAATCCTTCATAGTCAGATGGGAAAACAGAGAGAACTAATAGGATAATTGAGGACATGATTAAAATGTATGTGATAGATCAACCATAAAAGTGGGAAGATTATATTCATTTAGTTGATTTTTCCTACAATAATGGGTATCATGCCTCATTGAAAATGAGTTCATTTGAAGCATTGTATGGTAGAAAATGTAACACTTTGGTGAGTTGGGATAATCTAGTAGACAAAGTAGTTGTCAGGCCAGATTTGTTAGAGGAAATGGAAGAGTAGATGGCAAAGATAAAGAATAATTTAAAGGCTACCCAGGATAGGAAGAAGAGTTATGCAGACAAGAATAGAGTGTTTAGAGATTTCAAAGTGGGTGAACATGTGTTCTTAAAAGTGAAGGCGAAAAGAAGTTCACTAAGATTAGGAAGTTGCCCAAAGTTGTCAGCAATATATTGTGGACCTTTTGAAATATTAGAAACAATAGGGCCAGTTGCATACATGATAGAATTTCCTTAATCCATGAGATTGCATATTGTATTTCATGTATAATTATTAAAGAAATATGTTCCTAACCCTAACCACATAATTTATTGGAATGTGATCCAGGTGGAGCATGAAGGGGATTTCTGGGTGGAACCAATGCGCATCGTGGACTGGAAATTCAAAGTGCCAAGGAATAAGGCCATATGGATAGTAAAGATTCAATGGACCTATTACGGTATGGAAGATGCTACATGGGAGAATGAAGAAAACGTGTGGGAAGAATACTAAAAAAAATTTGACAATTTTGAAGAAAACATAATGCAAGGTTCCATTTTGAGTAGCTAGAGTTCTGAAACCACATCTCGGAGTCCTAGCCAACCACGTCATGTACCCTGATAAAGGAATGGATCATTCCTTGGATTAATTCTGATAAAAAAATGGTACATTACTAGGATTATCCCTAATAAACAAATGATGTATTATTTGGGTCGACAAGTTGAGTGGAATAAGAGATTGTGGTTGAAACTGCTACTAGAGTTGTGAAAGTGCATAATTTTATTTCTAAGTGTTGTGATGTAAATGTTCATATATGTATATCGACATAGTGTGCACCAAGGACAACTCACAATTTTAGGGGAGAGGGAATGTAACATCCCCACTATAATCCCCCAGTTTAATTAATGCTTAATGTAGATATAATATGTGGCTACAACCAAGCAATGTAATATGCAAATTGCATTTCTATGTTTTAATAATAAAATGTGATGTCAGATGCTAAGAGGACATGGACATAGATGGGGGATGAATTAGTCCACAATAGAGGGGAGGGTCTAGAAGAGTGGACAAGAGGGGTCCAAGGGGGAAATATCCATCTATATTAATTCAACCCATTTTTCCTAAAATTACTATTTGTATATGAACCTTCTAATTTCTCATTGTGTGTTCCCAAAGCCAATCATTGAATACATGTAAGAGGGTGGGTGTGAGTGGTCAGATCCCAAAGTTATTGGGCACATGGGGGTTGATTAAAATCATCTTGGGGAAGTGTGTGAGTCAAGAAAGGCAAGCCAGAGGGATGAATTCATATGGATTGGGACAATAGTTTTAGGGAGTCAAGTTTTGTGCATGAAGGGAAAATAGAGAGAAAGAAAGAGAGCATGGAGCTGGTGCAGTCCTGGAGAGTGAATTCTAGAGCATGTTGGAGCATATCTAGAGTGTTTTAGAGATGAATATTGAAAAGCTAGGTTGTCAAGCCTGAAGATTGGACTCCTTAGTGGTTGCACTAAATCAACAAGTGTTTGTTGGTGGTTGCTAATAGTTTTCCTAGGAGTGATTTCCCTTGAATTCCCAACTGAGAGATTCCTAGCTACATGTGCCAGAGTGACCCTAATAAACGGATGGTATGCCCAAGGGACTTATATCAATGAATGGGTACATTACTTGGGTTGGGAAGGTCTAGAGGAAGAGAGATGGTGGAAAATCGAGATAGTTGTGGGAGAATACTAGTCGGTTGTGACTTTTATGAGTTGTGAGTGATAGTGAAAGACCACCCTCTTTTGTGGATTACTAGCCTCATCTCGGGGGTGACTGGATATTGATATTTGGCACAATCAGCCTATGGTTGGGTAGAACGTCGGTCTTTAAAGAATTTGGTTGCACATTTACTTTAAAGATAAGTGTTTTATCTTGTTGTCATGTTGTATTATGAGTTTATTTGTTGTGCCTTAACTTTGTAACTAAGAATGCTTTATATGTTGTTGAAATGAGATGTTAGTTGCATTTCATGTTTATTTTAGATTCTTGTAAATGCATTAAATAAATGGTAATAGACAATAGTTATGTCTGGTTATAATTCATAACTGAAAGCCACAAGAAATTTGTTTATTAACATAATTTTTTTAATTTATGAGTTTTCCACATTATAATGTCCCTTAGTTCGACTAGGGGAAATTAAAAGACAGAGACGAGATGGGGAATGGAATAAATGGGGAGGGTTGCATATATGGTGATAGAGCAGACTAGAGGGAAAGCACAGATGGAATAATAGAAAATATAGGGGTGAACAACAAGCAAAACAACAAGAGGGAAGTTGAAATAGATAAACTGGGGAGACTATCGCCATGAATGAATTAGGTTGGTGTCTTGCGATGCCATAATGAACTTTGAGTGTGGAGGATTCCAAAAACCCATCACTGGGATGATGTAAATGAGAACAAAACAAGGTGAGGATGCTCGCACGCAAGGAAATGAACACATAGGGTTATGCATTGAATTTAAGAAACATAGGTGTGACAGAAAATTGGTTATCATTGATGTCAATTCTAGAATAAGTCTAGAAGCCTCTAGAAGTAATGGGTGTATTTGAAGAAGTATCCAAAGTGGCCCCCTTATGGTGTATATTTAAGCATTTCCCTCATGGGAATACTCTTTGAAGAACTCTACAAGAATCTTAGAGGTGCGGGCATGAAGCCCGAAGTTGTTTGAGGAAAAAAAGGATGACGTACTCTGCAAATGCATTCAAAACTCTCATAGACGGATAGTCATCATCATGTTGTTTCAAATGGTATGTGGTACACCACGTGGTTCCTCATGGTTGAGAAGTTATTCCCAATTAAAGATGAAGCCCTGAAGTATGGTCAAGAAGCCCCGAATCTATGGATAAGAAGTTACAAGTTGGCCCCAAAATTAATTAGAAGAGAAACGTTTTTGCAAATAAGAAGTTATGGGTCGTCCCTAAAGATAGACAAGAGAGGTGCTTGAAAAAGAATGAATACACATCAACGAGCCTCTCATTTCATTAAGTAATCAATCAAGGATGTGATCTCTTAGTGAGTCTATGGTAGCGAATCTGAGGAAGCGAAGAAGTGCGAAGGACGAAAGTCTTGGAGTTGAAAAAAGAGAATGGTTTTTGAATACCCTAATTTAGCAGGCCCTCGCGTGTCAGGTATAGGATGTTCCATGAGGGCCTCGTTTTTTGCACAACACTCATCAAGTGAGACACCATTAAATTCCTAGTTTTGTCCAGCAAGGCTGAAGGAAAGGCCAATAAAAATGTTATTCTCTTGATGAAAAGGTTGAGGAAGGTCTACTGGTCTGTGATCTTATGCATTGGGTTGTTACATGATTAAAGGTGTGTTTTTATATGTGTTTTTAGGGTTATATATTGATGGTATGGTATATGCTTGAGGCATATCTTGGAGAATCTTTAGCACATGGCTATAGACATATGTTGGTGATTTTGTAGCATATGATTAGAGGTATATTTTTGGTACATGGTTTATGGTTTATCATGAATGTTGTGGCACTTGATTGAGGCACATTTTGGCACATGGTTTATTTCACATCTTGATGATGTTGGACATTTGTTTTGAGAGATGTTCTTGGTGATTTTGGCATATGGTTATGTGAATGAATCTGGTTTGATGATGATGATGTATTTGTACTAGTGGTTGTAGTAGTGACAATTTTTGATAATGATGTATCAATATCAGTGATAGTGACAGTGACAGTGACAATGACAGTGACAATGGCAGTGGTAGTGGCAGTGATAGTGGCAAAATATTTTGACAATTTTGAAGAAAACTAAATGCAAGGCTCCATTTTGAGCAGCTAGAGTTCCGAAACCACATCTCAGAGTCCTGGCCAACTACATTATGGACTCTGATAAAATAATGGATCATTGCTTGGGTTAATCATTATAAAAAAATGATAAATTCCTTGGATTATCCCTGATAAATGAATGATGCATTATTTGGGTTGACGAGTTGAGTGGAACGAGAGATTATGGTTGGAACTTCTACTGGAGTTGTGAAAGTGCATAATTTTATTTCTAAGTATTGTGATGTAAATTTGCATATATGTATATCAACATAGTGTTCCTCGAGGACAAATCACAATTGTATGGGAGAGGGAATGTAACATCCCCACTATAATCCCCCAGTTTAATTAATGCTTAATGTAGATATAATATGTGGCTAAAACCAAGCAATGTAATATGCAAATTGTATTTCTATGTTTTAATAATAAAATGTGATGTCAGTTGCTAAGGGGACATGGACAGAGATGGGGGATGAATTAATCCACAAGATAGGGGAGGGTCTAAGAGAATGGCCAAGGGGGGTCCAAGGGGGAAATACCCATGTATATTAATTCAACCCATTTTTCCTAAAATTACTATTTGTATATGAACCTTCTAATTTCTAATTATGTTTTCCCAAAGTCAATCATTGAATACATGTAAGAGGGTGGGTGTGAGTGGTCACATCCCAAAGTTATTGGGCACATGGGGGTTGAGTACAATCAGTTTGGGGAAGTGAGTGAGTAAGGAAAGGCAATCCAAAGGGAGGAATTCGCATGGATTGGGACAATAGTTTTAGGGAGCCAAGTTTTGTGCATGAAGGGAAAATAGAGAGAAAGAAAGAGAGCTTGGAGATGGTGCAGTCATGGAGGGAGAATTCTAGAGCATGTTGGAGCATATCTAGAGTGTTTTGGAGATGAATGTTGAAGAGCCAGGTTGTCATTCTTGAAGAGTGGACTCCTGAGTGAGTTGCACTAAATAAGCAAGTGTTTGTTGGTGGTTTCTAGTAGTTTTCCTAGTAGTGAGTTCCCTTGAATTCCCAACTGAGAGATTCCTAGCTACATGTGCTAGAGAGACCCTGATAAACGAATGGTATGCCCAAGGGACTAAGATCAATGAATGGGTACATTAATTGGGTTAGGAAGGTCTAGAGGAAGAGAAATGGTGGAAAATCAAGATAGTTGTAGGAGAATACTAGTGGGTTGTGACTTTTATTAGTTGTGAGTGATAATGAGAGACCACCCTATTTTGTGGATTACTAAAGTCATCTTGGGGGTGACGAATATTGATATTTGGAACAATGTGTCTATGGTTGGGTCGAACGTCAATATTTAAAAAAGTTGGATGCACATCTATTTTAAATATTAGTGTTTTATCTTGTTGTCGTGTTGTATTAGGAGTTTATTTGTTGTGCGTTAACTATGTGACTAAGAATGATTTATATGTTGTTGAAATGAGATATTAGTTGCATTTCATGTTTAGTTTAGATTGATGTAAATGCATTAAATAAATGGTAATAGAAAATAGTTATTTCTGGATGTAATTCATAACTCAAAGCTACAACAAATTTGTTTATTAATAGAAAGTTTTTAATTTATGAGTTTTCCACATTGTAATGTCCCTTAGTTCGACTATGTGACATTACAAGACAAATATGAGAAGGGTAATGGAATAAATGGGGAGGGTGACATAGATGGTGATAGAGATCGGACTAGAAGGAAAGCGCGGGTGGAATAAGAGGAAATCCAGGGGCGAACAACAAACAAATCAACAAGGGGGGAAGTTGAAATAGATAACCTGGGGAGAGTGCCACCATGAATGAGCTAGGATGGTGTCTTTCAATGCCATAATGAAATTTTAGTATGGAGGATTCCAAAAACCCATCACCAGAATGATGTGATGCAGGAACATCATCATCGACGTTTGTTAAGGCGAGTGGAGGACAACTCAACATCAAGTGCGCGTTCAAAATGTTTTGGGATCCAGAAAGGAGCGCATGTCATTTACTATTTTGAAAGCATTGTAATTAAAATATTTTAATGTTTTGAGGCAAGAGCCATTGTATGAGATCACAAGAGATTATAATTATCTTAATTAGTTGAGGAATTGTATAGATATTGAGCATCGACTCATATATGGGTTGTAAATATCATTTGTTGTAATAAGGATTAGTAGGAGAGTGTTTTAATTGTGATGTGATAGCACTAGTGTAGTGGGAAGGAAGGCTCGAGAAGATCCTCCATGTATAAATATATGTAATCTATTCCCAAATGAGGCTACTGAAGACAATTGTATTTTGTTGTTGAAGTTTATTATAAATTGTTGTCAAGGAGAAATTGAGAGCTGCAAGAGAAATCTTTGTAAATGATTTGCTGAAGGACTATAATAGAAGAATATTGCTTCCAGACTTTGAATTTGCATATGTTTACCTTTTAGTAATTGGGTAATGTTTTTTTTTTTTTTTTTTTGGTGTTGTTATGCCTGTGTGTGCATTTTATGATTATTTGAATGAACCGATAGTGTTCTATAAGTTTCAATTGTTTCTCTTATAAAGCATTGGTGCAAGTAGTGCATAGTAGCCACACAAGGAGTGTGAAGGTAGAGTCGTGTTCAGGATCAGAAGCTTAAGAGAGATAACGTTGAATTGAGCAGAGTGAGTGAAAGGAGTGCACATATACTCGTCTAAGTATATAAGCTTGAGAAGACCATTGCAAGATGTGCATAGGGCCAACACTTAATCAAGTGCTGAGAAAGTCTCAAGGAAGATGAGTGCAAGGAGTGCGTGGGAGGATTTCCTGAGAAATATTCAAGTTTCAGTGAAGCACAAGGTGTGCACTGAAGACCAAGTATAAGAAAAGAAACAAAAATAAATCTTTAAAGAAAATCATGTACTCAAAAGAAGATACTTCTTCATAAGATGAGGATGATGATGATAGTGAAAGTGATTCATAAAGAGTACTCTTTATGGCATTAAAAAATGATGAAGAAGACTATGAAGAAGAAGGTGAAGTGGATCTTAAAGAAGAACTAATCAACACCTTAAGTGAGTTAAAAAGAGAAAGGAAGGAAAACAAATCACTCAAGGGAGAATTTATCAAGATAAAGAGGGTTATCAAAATTCCAATTCTGAAGAAGATCAGAAGATGATTATGAATCTAAAAGTCCAAGTAGAAAAATCCAGAAGGATTGAAGAAACACTTAAAAGCCCGCTGGAAGAAAAAGAGAAAGTGAAGGAGAACTTGGAAGTAAAAATAATATCACTAAGGAAGGAACTTAATAAAAAAGAAATGAAATAGAAGGACAACAAAATATTGGATGGAATAATCGACACTCAAATGCCATACTATGATAGGTCTGGACTAGGATACAAACAAACACATACAAATAAGGGTTCAAGTTCCATGGTAATATAAAAGGAAGCATAACAAAAGAGTTATGCAAAAGTCATAAAAGGTTCCACCAAGAAGGAAGAATGGAATCCTTCAAAAAAGAACTCTTGAGAAATTGATAGAACTCAAGAAGAAGATTATAAAAGAACGACATCACCTAGAAGATCTAGAATTTAGAATCAACAACCGGCCATGGAAAGAACTCAAGAAGAAGACTACAAAAGAACAACACCATTCATAAGATCTCCCACACTAAAGTACCAAACTATTTTTCTTGGTTTATGTTATCCCTGTAACAATTTTGGGCATAAGGCTATAAACTACAAATATTATACTAAGAATAGAAGAAACTATGATGGCCACTCTAGAATTAATCATCTCAGAAAGCCTCGTGAAGCATATAACAAAAACTATAACATTTTTAGATCATTAGAAGATGAAGTAGAATGTAAAAAATGAAAAAAAATTGGGCACATGGCCAAATATTGCACATTGACTGTTCCTCCAAAGGAAGCAAAGCAAGATTTCAACAGTCATGAAAAATAATCATCAAGAATATGGAGAAGGAAGCAGGACAAAATGTATGTTAAAGAATTTTCTATTACTCTAAAAGAACAAAGTAGAAGAAGTGATTGGTACATTGACAATGGTTGGTCAAAGCATATGATAGGTGACAAGGATGGGTTTGTAACTCTGAAGAAAGAAAGAGACGGATCGGTTTCGTTTGGCAATGATAACTGACCCAAAATGATAGGAAAAGTCACAATCAAGCTTAGAAGTAAATATGCCATGGCAAGAAATGTCCTACTTGTCAAAAATATGAAGCATGATCTGCTAAGTGTGAGTCAAATGTGTGACCAAGGACATACACTTCTATTTGACTCAAAGAAGAGTGAGATAAGGAAAGAAGGATCAGGCAATTTGGTGGCTACAAAATTAAGGACTCTAAACAACATATACGTCTTAAATGAGATTGGAAAGGAAAAATGTTGCTTGGAAATGAAAAATGAAATTTTTCTTTGGAACAGAAGAATAGGTCACATGAACTTTGATAATCTTGTCAAAATCAATGGGAAGGAAGTGGTAACAGAAATTCTTGAAATTTCAAATCCAACCAATACGATGTGAAAGCTCTTCCTACATGGAAAACAACCAATAAATGAGTCCAGAACGAAGGAATACTCTACAAAAAAACCATTGGAGATTGTCCACACTGATCTATGCAAACCAATAAGAATAAAATGACTAAATGACTAACAATACTTTATGCTACTTATTGATTATTTTACAAGAATGACCGTAGTTTGCTTTCCCAAGAAAAAATCATAGGATTTTGAATGTTTAAGGATATTCAAAGAGATGGTTGAAAATGATACTAATTTGAAAATAAAGTGATCGAGATTGGACAATGGAGGTGATTTCACATCAAAAGAATTCATGGATTTTTGTGAAAACTATGGAATAAAAAGACAATTCTTAGTAGCTAGGACACCTCGGTAAAATGGAGTTTTTGAAAGAAAGAACAAAATTGTACAGGAGATGGCCAGAACCATGTTAAAATATTCCAAGTTGGATATATTATTTTGGGTAGAAGTAGTACACATAGTCATTCATATCTTGAATTGGGGAATGCTTACAAGTGACATTGACAAGAATCCATATGAGCTATGGAAGGGAAGACCGGAAAACGTCAAGCATTTTAGAGTGTTTGGAAGAAATTTATACATAAAAAGAGAAGATAACATGATTGGAAAATTTGACTCTTGATTTGATAAGGAAAACTAGTTGGATACTCAAGCAAAAGCAAGGCATATAAATGTTACAACCTAAGAATCAACAGAATAGTGGAAAGCATCAATGTAAATATTGATGAAACAAATTTGTTGAAGACCAAAGAAGAGAGCGTAAATTCAAAAGAACAAGAAGGAGAAGAAGAACTAAAATAATAATAGGTAGAAGAAGAAGAAGAGGAACAACAAGAAGAGTAGCATCCAGAAGTAGAACAAGAAGAAAATGACTAGTAAGTTTTTCAGATATTGTCTCTAGGACACCTAACCACCAAGTTCAGAAGAATCATCCACTAGAACACATTATTGGATATAAAAATGTAGGAATAGAAACCAGAAGAAGCAAACGGGTACATACACCACAACAAAGACACCTAACACTACTATCCATAGTTGAACCCATCATCTTTGAGGAAGCCAACAATGATGAAAATTGGATCAAGGCCATGGAAGAAGACCTGAATCAAATAGAGAAGAATGAAACATGGGAAATGGTTACAAGAACTAAGGACAAAAATGTGATTGGTACAAAATGGGTGTTAAGAAACAAACTGAACAAAGATGCACAAGTAACCATAAGAAAGGCAAGGCTAGTATGAAAAGGATATGCTCAAGTTGAATGAGTAAATTTTGAAGAAAGTTTTTCTCATGTTGCTAGAATAGAATAAATTAAAATTATCTTGGCCTATGCATGTTCCAAAAGGATCAAAGTATATCAGATGGATGTAAAATCAACATTTCTAAATGGAGAATTAAAAGAAGAAATCTACATCAAACAACTAGAAAGGGTTTCTAYTATCAAAAAGAGAAGATTACRTTTGCAAATTAAAGAAAGCTCTATATGGACTCAAGCAAGCCTCTAGAGCCCAGTATTCAAGATTAGACAARTAATTATAGCAATGAGGATTCATAAAGGGTAATGCGGATAKAAATGTCTATGTAAAAATGGAYAAGGACAACATACTTATCATTGAAGTATATATGGATGACATCATCTTTGGAAGTGATGACGACAGGATGAGTAAGAATTTTTCCCAAGACATGSAAAATGAGTTTGAGATGTCACTAATTGGTGAKTTGAATTTATTTTTTGGACTTYAGACATCTCARYTGGWTGAAGGTATTTTCATTTCCCAAACCAWGTACATCAAATAGATGTTGAAGAAGTTTAGAATGGAAGATTGMAAACCYRTAAGTACTCCTATGGTGACTRGTTGCAARTTGAGTAAATATGATGAATCTAAGGAAGCATATMAAMAACTATATAGATTGATGATTRACAACMTACTATGTGTGACATCCTCAAGACCATATGTAATGCAAGTAGCTAGACAAGTTGCAAGATTTGAAACAATACCGAAGGAAACTCATGTTCTTGCAGTAAAAATRATCTTCAGATATCTTAAAGGAACAACAAATTTTRGATTGTGGTATCTGAAAGGGAATGCRATGACTATGGTCRCCTAAGCAGATGCATATTGGGAAGGAAGCATTGATGATAGAATAAGTACTAGTGGARCAACCTTGTATTTGGGTGATTATCTGGTATCTTGGTTAAGTAAGAAGCAGTCCTTAGTATCATTGTCTACAGTAGAAGAAAAATATATTAAAAAAACATGTTGTACTTAGGCTCTCTGGATGCAAAAAACCCTACAGGACATACAAGTAAAATATGATGAGCCCATCTCTATACTCTGTGTAAATAGTAGTGTTATAAGTATCTCCAAGAATCTAATGATGCATTCCAAAACCAATCATATTTTGATTAAGTTTCACTTTCTGCGGGAACAAGTTACATAAAATAATATTAAGTTAGAGTACATTGGGACAAAATAATAGATATCTTCACCAAACCTCTCCCAAGAGAGACATTTGAGTATATTCGACAGAAACTTGAAGTATTTTCTTCCTCATAGTGATCTACATGACATTTTTGCAAAAAATGACAGGGGGAGAGAAATTGTCAGTGGGAGTTATCCCTTTCCATTGATGTCAAAGGGGGAGAGAAAGAAAAAAATCATGGAGACAGGGGGAGCGTATGAAGATAGGGGGAGCAATGGTCACAGGGGGAGCATGAGTGTTGCCATCAATGCCAAAGGGGGATATTATTGGAAAATTGGTTGCCATTGATGTCAACTCTAGAATGAGTCTAGAAGCCTCTATAAGTAATGGGTGTACTTGAAGAAGTATCCAAAGTGATCCCCTTATGGTGTATCTTTAAGCATGGCCCTTACAAGAATACGCTTTGAAGAAGTCTACAAGAATCCCAGAGGTGCAGTCATGAAGCCCGAATTTGTCTGAGGAAAACAAGGATGATGCACTATACAAATTCATTCAAAACTCTCATAGATGGATAATCCTCGTCATGCCATTTCCAATAGTAGGTGGTATGCCACGTGATTCCTCATGGTTGAGAAGTTATTTCCTCTTCAAGATGAAGCCTCAAAGTATGGTAAAGAAGACCCAGATCTATGGATAAGAAGTTACAAGTCGACCCCAAAATTAATTAAAAGAGAAAAGTTATTGCAAATAAGACGTTATAGGTTGACCCTAAACATAGACAAGGGAGGTACTTGAAAAAATATAAATACATATAAAAGAGCCTCTCATTTCATTAAGTCATCAAACAAGGATGTGATCTCTTAGTGAGTCTAAGGTAGCGAATCTAAGGAAGCGAAGGAGTCTGAAGGATGAAAGTCTCAGAGCTGCAGAAGGAGAAGGATTTCTTAATAACCTAATTGAGCAAGCCCTTGCATCTTAGATATAGGACGTCCCACACGACCCTCGTTGGTTACACAACACTCATCAAGTGAGGCACCACTAGATGCCCAGTGTTGTCTAGCAAGGCTGAAGGAAAGGCTAATAAAAATGTTATTCTCTTGATGAAAAGGTTGAGGAAGGTTTCCATGTATGTGATCTTATGCGCTAGGCTATTACATGATTAACTGTATGTCTTTATATGTGTTTCCAGGGTTATATCTTGATGTTATGGTATATGCTTGAGGCATATATTGGAGAATATTGGGCACATGAATAGAGACATAACAAAGTTACCGACTTAATGAGAACTATGACCTCAAAACGAGAACTCTAGCCCTTAAAACCTATATTTTTGCATAAAAAACATGAAAATCAACCCCCAAATCAAAAAGTGGTGTTATCACTAGCACCATTTTTTGTAATTGGGTCAAAATTACAATTGTTTTCAAGAATCGGCTTAAGGGATCAAATGGTTGCTCATAAAAACTTTAAAATCAACCCCCAAATCAAAAAGTGGTACTACCGATAGCACCACTTTTTCTAACCAGGTCAAAATTACAACTTTTTTTAAACATGGCCTTAAAACATAAAATAGTTGCTTAGAAAAACCTTAAAATCAACACCTAAATAAAAAAGTGACTCTACCTAAAGCAAAATGTTTTTTCTAAACGTTAAAATAGCAGCTAATTACAACCTAGTTGAAACTATATTTAAAAAGTATAGTGCAATATTTAAAAAGTATGGAATCATAAATTAATTAAGGACATATAATTATATGAAAAATCATAATTTAAAAAAAAATAAATGGTGTACAACATTTTTAACATTGGATGAAGCATTCCAGGATGGGTTGCCACGTAGCAACAAGAGGCCACGTAGCCTGTCCAGGACCCAAGCCATTAATATGGCAGGCCATCACCCTTCACCTTAGTCTTGAATGAAGGGCGACCATTATTTCCTGTGGAGATGAGGAGGACAACTCCCTCAAGTAAGGATTATGCCGGCACTAAGTTTTAATGGTAGGGGTTGCGAGAGTAAAGAGGTCATTTCGGTCAGGGGCTTATCTCTCCCGCTTGGATGAGGTTGGCACCACTTCTCCTTTCCACTCCACCACCCTATTTGCTTTGCGAATGGGACCAACAAGAAGTGGGTATTCATCATGGTAATTCAACAAATTCTCTGCCCCCCTGGCCTAGCCATGCCTAGCGAGAGGGGAAAGCATAGGTGAGGCCCAACCAGGTATAGTTTAGCAGCCCAACAATGATGAGTGCAGCAGTTGGAAAGAACCCTCTCCATAGCCCTGACACAACACATGGAGAAGCCAAGAACTCCACCCATGGCTTATGTCAAGGAGGTGATTCCAGAGGAACCCATCCAGGTTCCTCCATAATCCCTCCTCTTCATAGTTCCAGATGATTTGTCATTCCCCAACCACCATACAGTGAGCACAAAAGCCCAAGCTGCCATGGAGGGCACTACCTGTATAGTGGAGGAGGAATTCCCAGGGGAATTCCTCCACTTAAATTCAAAGGTTTCAATTCAGGACACCGACAACCAAATTGGGATAGAGGCGGGGATGGACAAGGTGACGAACTTTGGCACCGTGTAGGAGGAAATAGAGGCCACGTTGATGGGCCGCCCTATCTTGACACCTCCACTGCTCAATGCACTCTCGTAATTTTGCCCTGCTCCACCACCTTTCTTCAATCCAAAGCAGCTAGAGCTCATCTTTGAGCTAAGAAGCCAAATGGCAGACCAGATCCATCGAGACACCCTCATGAGTCAAAGGATCGACATGCTTTATGAGGAATTCACGAATGCACCAACAACTCAATTTTTCTCGACCTATGCGAGGCCTTTCGTGCTCCAGCCCAAGGACGAACCTCTCACTAGAGTTCTAGATGACATACCCCTAGATGCCAATGTGTAATCTCTGGTTCTTTGCTCTGGATACCTCGCACAATCTCTGCCCAGCTCTCTGTACTGGAACGATGCAGTTTTACAGTTTTTTTGTCTTTTTTCAGTTGGTAGCTTGTCTTAGTTTCCTAGAATAGGCATGTAAGAACATAAATCCACCACCTGCTCTAGTTTCCATCTGGCAGGGAAGATGGTGGATAACTCTTTTGATTAAAGGTATCACAGTCTGCCACCTATTTCGGTTTTCGCTAATTCGGTGGAACATGTGGCAGATTGATGACATGTTGCATTTTTGTATCATCAAAGTAAAGTAATAAGAAATACCCCTTTTTTATTTACAAAAAAAAACATTGGATGAAGCATGAAAACATGATTAAAAACACCATTGGGCCAAAAGAAAAATAGAAAAAAATGAAAATAGATGAAAAAACATCATTGAGAAAAAAAATTAGAACAATTTGAAAATAGATGAAAAACTAAGCATTTAAAATAATAATGTGGATACATTGTGGATAAGAAGATTTAAAATATCAAAAAACAACCTAAAAACGAGATAAAAAAAACGAGATAAAAAAATGTGACCCCCAAAAAAACAAGAACTCTGTAGAGTTTTCGTTATGTTGGTGATTTTTGGGCACACGATTTGGGTTATATTTTTGGTACATGGTTTATGGTTTATCATGAATGTTATGGCACTTGATTAAGGGACATTTTGGCACATGGTTTATTGTACATCTTGATGATGTTGGGCATATGGTTATGTGAATGAATTTGGTTTGATGATGATGATGTATCAATATAAATGGTTGTAGTAGTGACAATGTTTTATAATGATGTATCGATACCAGTGACAGTAACAGTGACAATGACAATGACAGTGACAATGATAGTGATAGTGGAAGTGAAAAGTTGAGTCTACATTTATATTTCAAGGAGGTAGGAATGGGAAAGAAAAGGTGGTTGTAGCCTCCTTCTAGTTGGATCCAGAGAATATAGGGAGTTGGAGATTTCTTCAGGTTGGATTTTGTAAAGAAGGGGGTTGTATCCTCCTTCCAGTTGGAGCTGGAGAATACAGGGAGTTGTAGCTTCCTTCAGGTTGGATCCCGTAAATAGGGGGTTGGAGCCTCCTTCCAGTTGGCCAAGAGAATTTTGGAAGTTGGTTCTTCCTATAAATGTAATCTTCTAAAATATAAGAAAGCATTATGTGGTTTTCTCCCATTTTGGTTTCCACGTAAAATTATTGTGTACTGCGTATCTGTGGTTATGTGTTGTTGAATGGTATTGTTCATAATATCTTGAATGAAATCATAAGTGATAAAGTGTTGATGAGTTGATTTGTACATATTTTGGTTATAGGTGGTAAAAATTGCATAATACTAATTCACCCCCCGCCCCCTCTCATTATTCCAACAAGGTTAGTGAGGTAGGTGGTCATGGGAGACTGATAGGCTACTAGCCTACTAGGTGGGGGCAGGTCCTGAGGCACCTACCTTGTGATAAATCACCTCCCCACCACCCGATTCATGTGTCCTACCAAATACCTTTAAATCCCAAATGCTTGACCTGTTCTTTACATTCAAGGAAGATAATTCTTCACAATAAAAACAAATTTAAGTTTATCCAAAATAAAAAATTACAATAATACATATCTTTTTTATAACAAAAATAATGAAAAAAATAATATCGATATTGAATGAAAAATATATACATTAAGAATATTGATATAAAAAATATTGATATTGATTCCTTGTACATGCATCTTTCATATTTCTAAAGGTGTAATGACAAAGTCAACAAATAGTATATATTGAAATCCATATTTATCCTTTATACTAACAATTATATAATATGATTTGAAACAACCTCAAAGATTTTAATTTATATAGTATATATTTTCAAGGTATATATCAATATATACAATGTTGGTTAATTTGAAAAAACCTCAATGATTATAATTTTTATAATATATATTTTTTCAAGATACATATCAATAGACAATAATGAGGGAGTTTTGGTGGACGAGCTTTGTAGGGTTTTATGATACTCACAAATTAGGGTTTCTACAGATACTAGTCCTCTTCAATGTTATCACAACTCTTTCTTCCAAGAAGGGTGAATTTACTAGCTATGATGTCTAAGGGTGAAGGCATGCGAGCCCTCTCATATCATAATATGGTTTCTGGCTAACCAGCTGGAGCTCAAGGATTGCGGTCGAATTTTGAACCGCCTCCATAGCACAAGGATTAGGCATACCATGAGGAGTCAAACAATGGAAAGGCGATGGAGGTTGAGGCTAAATATTCCCATACAAATGTGGCTTGGGCATGGGAACCTGGTAAATGCATCCCTCGAGCTGCAATGAAACCGAGGTATGTAGTCAGTTCCACCTATGTAGGAGGGAACACGTAATATATGAGGGATCATGCCCTCATTGGGAATGTTTTGGGGCTATGGCCCTCAGGATGAGATCTAATCAAATGGATCAATACTTGGTGGAAACCCAAAGGACATTTTGATCGTCAATTACAGTCTAAGGGTTTCTTCACTGTAATCGTCCACAATCTGGAAGATAAGGACCGAATCTTTGAGAACAATAATGAGCCCAATAATTGTCTATCCCAAAGGCTCATCTTAAGCACATTTTCCCACCATAATATGACTTAATACTTGTTTTTGACCATATTTAATAGTAATTCATGGATATTTTTGCATGTTGCTTAGTAAATGTATTTTGAGGTGGATTTTTGTGTATAATATGCGTTTTTTCTCTAACATATATTTGAAAAGATGTATATAGCACCAAGTAGGTTGAACTTCATGAGTCAAGTGAATCAATACCATAAAAATAGGGGATTTTTTCTCCCTCAGAATGATTCCATCCAAGAATCAAGGGACATTATCCCCACCTACCTCCAGAGTGCTCCTTTAGCATTGATTACCACTCCTGATCAACAACAGTTCGTGATACAAATGTAATTGGCTAAGATCCCTCATTTACCCACTTCTCTCCTTGATCTAAGCAAGGGAGGTCAAACTCTCATTCCTATATATAGACCTATAGCCTAGGACAAAAGGAGAATTGTTTTTGGAGAGTTTTGTATTGAGACTTTTGTTCTGAATACTTTTGTTGAAGATTTAGAGCCTTTTTTCTCTTGATGTATTTATGTTGTTATTGAAATAAATATGGTTTTTCCTTTAGTTTATTAGAATTCTCTTTAGGCTCCTTGTGTTGCTTGGGTAGGGACCATTCAAGAGGGCTCTAGGACTGTGTTGCAATTTTTGTAGTTTTCATGCATGTTAATTAGTGATTAGATAACATTTCATTCTCTTTTGAATCTTAATATATTTTTGCATGATTAATTCTAGTTTCTGTCAAGGCTATCATTAACTGGTTAGTTATAGCAGGAATCCTATAGAAATGTTCAATGTCCTTTTGGAGCACTCTTAGGTGCCTCTCAAGGCCAAGAACCTCATATCCACTTCATTTTATTATATTCTAGTTATGTTGATGCTTCTAAAGACTTACACTAACTTTCTAGGTCTTATTTTTGCTTCCTGTAGGAGTTTCCTGTAGAAACTGCATAGTTCTTGTAGAAACTTCCTATAGGAATATTTTAGTGCTAGATTTCATTCCATCTTAATCTTGTTTTCATGAAAAAATCAATAAACAATAAAAATACGTATGGATTGCTATTGATCAAGGGGTTAGAAAAATTATATTGTTCTATTCATGCACTAGTTTAGGTTTTCTTCAATTACAGTTTTCTACCACAACTTAAATTGAGTTCATATTTTTATTTTAGTTTGTTGTTTATGATTCAATATTCTTTACTTCCATTAGACTAAGTTACTTCTATGCAATTTATATTAACTGACCTTTCAAGTTGGTCTGTTTTCCTTCAAAGAAATAGTTTACAATTTTCTTTTACATTTCAATTCTCTATACCACTTCCAACCTTTGATCAGTCTTAGACCTCTCCTACTTTCAATGCATACTTCCTATACATTTCCCAACACCTCTTAATTTTGTATGAACCATGGGTTGACAAAGTAAAGTAAGAAGCCAAGGATACAACAATATTATTGTTGTTATTCTTAGGGCCATCACTTTTTGGCGTCGTTGTAGTATAGTGGTAAGTATTTCAGACTGTCATGCAGGTGACCCGAGTTTGATCCCAAGAACCTAAAGTCTTGGTAAGGAAAGGTATTGGTGAAAACCATTAGTGGCGCCTCTTCCTTGAAAAAAAAGTGAATAAAAAGAAAAGAAAAAAAGAAAATAAAAAATAAGAGAAAAACAAATAAAGATTTTATAATAATAAGGTTTTGTTTTGCAGGTACCCAACACTTCATTTTATGCAACCATATGCACAAGAAGGAAATCAACAAACAATAAACAACAACCCAACAAAGACAGTGAGAATTTTCAGTTTATTTTCTTTCATCATCCATATATAAAAATTTCCATCACTTTAATTCATAAATCCTTTTTCACATTCATAAATACCACTTTCCACATTCAACATTTTACATTTTACCCTTTGTTTCAATAAAATCAACCTACAGGATTATCCTACAAATTTCTATAGGATCATCCTATAGGATTCTA